>VMDR010020696.1:0-17374 GCA_007922815.1 Macrotus californicus | reverse complement strand
CAGACAAAAAAATAGGGGTTTTAATAAGCCTGAATTGTACAGAAGGTTTGTGGACTCTGTACATCATTTTGGGTCCAAATAATTATCTTCTGCAAATACTGTGAGCAGAAAAAAATTATGCAAATGTTTTAATAAAGTATTTCTGATGTAAATCAATTTATCTAGATATTAAAGACTTTGATTTTTTTAAATAAACTTTATTTCAGAATAGTTTTAGACTTACAGGAAAATTGCAAAGATACTCTAATTCCCATGTACCTGGGAATTTCCTTTATTGCCAATATCTGACATTAGTTTGGTGCGTTTGTTACAAATAAAGAACCAACACTGGTGTATATTACTATAAACAAACTTCCACATTGTGTTCAGATTTCACTAGTTCTTCCCTAATGTCAAGACCCCATCCATTACATTTCCTTGGCCTCTTCCAGTCCGTGACAGTTCCTCAGACTTTCTTTACGTTTAATAACCCTGACAGTTTTTGAGAAGTGCTGAGTTGAAGAACATCCTTCAATTTGGGTTGGTCTTATGTTTTTCCTAGAGGACTCTGATTTTGAAAACATCAGATTTCTAAAAGTTCAACTCAAAGATGTCTGATAGGAAAAAGTCTGAGGCACAAATTTTGGCCTTTATCTTCCTAGTTAGTCAACAAAATAATGTACTATCCTGTGAAGAAATAAACCAGAAGCTTAAAGCCAAACCGCAGACAGAAAACCTAAGCAAAAGGAAATGAAGTTGAACAACATTTCTGGGGAACCAATCACCAGGACCCTGGGTAACGGGAGCCTCAGAAAGACGGACCAAGGGCAGGAAAGCTTTGGGGAAAGTGGGAGAAGATGGATCCAGCATAAATCATGCCTCGGGCATCACCACTCTGTAGTGAGTTAGAGCTCAACTACAGTCCCCTCCACTCTTCATTTGCCGTACTCTTTTTTCCTCAGTTTTATTCATGGTACTGCATTTGTCCTTCCTTGTAAGTTGTCTCTAACTGTTCTTTAGAAAATGAAAAATGTGACCAGTCAGGTCCCACCAGAAGACAGCATTAACAACAGAATGACTGAAGAGGACATAATCAAGGAGCTGTCTACCAAGGTGCGAGCAGAATAACCAAACCGAGACAATGCAGTCAGTACCTTAGTGCTGGCAACTATGGGGAGCTCTCCCACTTCAGGTCTGAAAGAGCGAGGGGAGGGGGACACAGAGGGAACAGTGAATGGGAGAGTGCACCAGACAGGAGTTTGGAGGAACCGACATCCCTACCTCACTCTCTTCCTGCCCTGCAACCCTGCTAGAGCCTTCCATTGGCCAGAACCAAACAGAGTAGGAGGCAAAGAAGTTGATGTTGCCCACAAGGGTCAATGTCCAAGGGCAGAGTAGACTGGATTAGGATGGAGAATGGATCTGGACAGGCAAGTGACAGATACACAGTTCAGGAAGAAAGGCAAGCCAAGATCACACACTTCATACAGCGATTTGAATGCTGATATTTGTTTGTGTGTCTTATTTTGAACTGTAAATTCTTCGAAGGCAGGGATTTACAGAAGCAATCTTAGGTCCCACACAAATGTCCTAGTAGGCACTGAGGTACATATCTGAAACAAGGAATCACACGGGCCTATCTCATCTGCAGGGCAGAACAGAACCTGGGTCCATCACAGCATGACTCTCCACAGGGAAAACATACACAGGGCACACCTTTGGGCCTGACCCTGAGAGCCCTCCCGCAGAAACAGACGCAGGCGAGGCTAGCCCTTCCACAAGAAAGGGAGGGCCAATCATATCAGCACTTGCTCCCAAAATAGAGAGACGTTCCAAGAGCTGTTTCAAGAGCCAGACTGGTCACTCAGCTGTGCCTGGCACCTCGATGTCAATCCAGGACAGAGTTTGCACCTGTGTTCTAACAAGTAAGATCCTAACCACTGATCACCCTGCCCAACGCTTCATAAGCTCCTGTGCTGAACCTCAAGTCTACGCTTGATAGATTGAGAACAAAATAAAACTTCATCTACATTTCATTACATTTCTTAAAAAAAAATTCTGCTACTTAAGAGCCTATAAAACCTCTTGTCTCTGAGACCTTTAATGAGGCACTAGTGCTTCTATGTTTATATAAACACCAACTTCCCTATCAACCATGACTTGCATAAATCTCGCCAAGGAAAGGCCCCCAGCCCGCAGCACCAGCAGCACCCTGGCCTCAGTGCCCAGCCTCCGCTATGGAGCTTATGCCTCCTCACTCCCCTCCTGGCTGGGTTCCATCTGCAGCTCCTTCCAAGACAGGGAGATGTCTCCCTATTTTGTCTGACTTTCTCCCAGACCAGCCCCATACTGGGCAACACAGTAAGCGCTTAAGAAATTCATGAACTAAATGTACTGTGTACACAGATGCCTCTGTAGTTAGTAGAGACACTCACTCTTCTTTTCAGAAATACAATGAAAATATAAAGTCTGATGAACCACAGCAACGACATTTACACCTCATTACGGCTGTTCTGTCAATAAAGTCCCAAGTACCTGTGTTAACAAACCATGAACTTCCTGCTCCATCGAATAAAAAACACTAGATACTATCACCCAGAATCACATCTTTACAGCGGTGTGGCAATGAGCTATTATGTTTACCTTGCCAGGAATACAAAGCAAATGATTTAATATTCTTATTTATAAAAGGAGATGATTAACAATTGTATTTAACTTATCAAACTAGCTTTGTGAAGAGACTACTTTGGCAGGGAAATAGCTCATAAAATTTATGGTATGAAATAATTTGGAGGCAGCAAAGAAACAGTGAATATTTTTATAGCTTTTAAGTCTTTTATTAATCTTATCTTTATATGAGAAGTAAACTTTCAGAATAGACTGGCCTTTAAATGGAAAGTTTTCATACCTGTCTCCTCTCTGCCTCTACTTGTAAAATAGTCCTATTCCTCCTCACCTTGTGTCTCAGAGCACGAATTATCTCCTGCTTGAGGCCATTCTGACATAGTAGAGTTGATACCGTCCCTCCCAGCTCCCCTAGTACCCTACCCCATCTGTTGTCCCCTCTCTATCACCACCTCGTCCCCATTGGCTTGCTCTTTCTTTCCAGCCAATATACACACCTTAGTTACTCAAATCCTTAAAAAATAATAACCAATACAAATCTCCCTGGCGCCTACACAAGACCCTCCAGCTACTACTCTATTGCCTTCCTTCTTCTCACTTGAAAGAGACTGATGGCGTCCTGGCTTCCCGCATCTCGGCTTCCTGGCTCCTCCCTTTCTGGGGTCCAGGCTTGACACCACCATTCCACTGCAGCTGCTCTCCAAAGGACAATTTCTTGCACATGCCAAATCCACTAAATGCATTTCAGTCTGTGTCTCGCTGGCCTGCTCTACCACATTTGATACCATTGACTCTCCTTCCGCTGGTGACTATAATGTTACATTTTCTTTTCTGGCTACTCTGGAGCTCCCTGACCATTCCTGCTTACTGTACTTTCTCAGCATTTCTCTGCCCACTCCTTAAACACTGCTGTCCCTCATGGCTGTATCTTTTGTTATTGCCTCTGTCTCCCTCTCTGCCTTCTCAAGAGTCTCCAATTCTCTTGCATTCTTCCCACCCATCACCCCCATCCTCACTCTCTCCAGCTCTCCTTGCAGCAGACAGTGGCAGCAGCCTACCACAGTTCTAACTCTCACCTTCCACCGAAGGCTCCCAGGTCTTTTCCCCAGCCACAGATGTATACTTAGACGGCTGCTTGAGGTCCACAGTGCTTCAGATGCAACGTGAATGCCCCAAGGGTACAGTGCCCACCAGTAGTCTCTCAAGCCAGCAATCTGAAGTCATCCTAGTGTCTTTCTCCTTGTTTCCAACATCCAGTCATCACCCAATCTTGCAAGTCTTATCTCCTAAATATTTAAAAAACCCATCCCTTCCTTTCCATACAGATTTCCCAGCACTAGTTGAAGATTTTATTGTCTCTCACCTGGACCATTGCCAAGTCTCCTATCAGAGCTTCCTGCTTCTGGTCCAAACCTCCTTAATTTCACTTCCCTGACGCAGCCCTGCAAGACCTACTAAAAACACAAATGTCTATCACCAGCCTAGTCAAAACCATGAAAGATTCCTTCCATCACCTGAAAAATAGAACAAACAGGTTCTCCCCTCCCAGGCCCCATCCACCTCTCCAGCCTTATGTCCCATCTATTCTCTACTTGGTCTTTATTCTCTAGTAAATACAGAATTAATTACTGCCACCTGCATGCATCTCCCCCATGCTATGTCACATCTCTGTGTCTTTGTTCATGCTGTTTGATCTTTTTAGTACACTCCTCATACCTTTCCTTCCTTGAAAAAGCATGTTCACTCTTCTGATCTCAGGTGACATCTCCTTCAGGAAGCCTCCCTGGCTTTCTTAAGTAAAATCGCCTATTTGTGTGTTGCCTCCAACATATCGTTAGCTGCCAGAGGGCAGGCACCATGTCCTAGTCCGGGCTGTACTCTCAATGCACACGAGCATGAGAAACGTTTGAGTCAAAGAACCTTAGTGAAAGTAATTGGACTTATTAAATCAAAAGGCAGTATTATTAAAACATTTGAGGGGTATTTTAGAGACCATCCTGATTTGGATCAAATGACTGGCAAAGAGGACCTAAAGAAATATTCTTGAGGTAAAAACTTGGGTGAGCCTAGAAAACGCTATCTTTTCCTTCATTATGACTACAAACAAAATAACAATACCAAAAATAGGGTTAGCGTGCATTGTTGTTTCTGAATAGACTTTCAAAGAAAAGTTATTTCTCTTGTAGATGTTCTTCAATGGGGACTTGAAGGAATAGCTGCATAATCAGATCTAGACATAGTATTTCTTTAATGAGTGAATTAGAAAAAATTGTGTGTTTGGGAGTTTATTTGAAATAGCCATAAATCTTCTGACTTTATTTTCACATGCTGTATTTAGATTAAGTGATCATTTATGACAACATGATCCTAGTTTAATGTTAAGAAATGTGGCTCATGAAATGATTTCCACAAAAAGCTAACTTAATTCATTCATATGTGTTTCACTACCTGAGAGAGAGGCAATGCCTCACACTACTCACTTGTATCTACCTGGCACCAAATACACTTCCTTTACAAAGCTGGTGCTCAATTACCACTTCATGTAATGAGCACCATGTGTTATGCTGGGTATTTTTCTCCATTCACTTATTTAATATTTACAAAACTCTTATGACAGCTGTTTTATCTCCATGTACAACTGAAGAACTACTGAGAAATGACCCACCTGCCACTGGAAATTGCTAGGAGGCAGCAGAAATGCTGTCAGGAGGTGAGGCAGCTTATCCTCTGCAAGTCCCTACCTTTCTGGTAGAACAAGGTAACTTTAGCCTGAAGCAAAAGCCACTGGCTTCTGGGAAATGATCCCTGGCCTCCAAGCTCTGCATGCGTGTCTGACAAACACCCAAGGGCACCGACCTGCAGGGCAGGCTGCTGACCTGCTCCTGCTGCTTCCCAGCTCTGGCCGTGGGTCTCCAGAGCTGCTCCCCCCACAGGGGTCCTCCGCTCCCACTTTTAGCCACTTTGCTTTTCTACAGAACCTTCCCATCTTTCAGCAGTTACTCCGCAGTCTAATCTGTCAATGGCATTCTATATCTTTCTCGAATTTTAAGAATGTTTTTCTTTGAAAGATGTTTTCTGTCATTTTTACAGCATTTTTAAGCATATGGATGGTAATGATTTGCTGTTTCCCACACTCATAAAATGTTCCCAGACATTTTGACTGATGATAACCAAATCAACTTGTTCTAGATGAAATAATAATATTCATGGATTTCTAGAAAAAAGGTTGATTTTTCAAGTTACAAATCCTCAACTTAAAAATCAGTTTGCTCCAAAAGTTTCTAAGTTTGTTGTTTAGAACACAGATTTTTTTTCTTCTGTCAGAAATAATTTTACTCACTCATACAACACCTCTCGTGAACCCAGTACCACTTTACGTGATGGACACACGGTAGAAAACCAACCAGACGAGGTCCTTACCTGTTATGATATCCATACCTGGGGGAAACTGGCACAGCCGATGCACACTGTGCATGCGATTTACTTACAAAGATGTATGAGCACCCTGGTATTCCAAGCGCTGTTATTAGGAGCTTACACTCCTGACTAGCACTTTAAATATCAGTACTTTAAAATACAACAAAGGGTTTGTTAACTAGCAAAAGGCCTGTTAAAAGTGATTTTCATTTGTGATGTGAGTGCTGTCCAAGACACGTGGTTGTTTGAGTTGCACAGATTCCACCATCTCTGAAAGAACAAGACATGAAGAACCTGCCAAGGCCAGAACCCGGACACCTGCAGTGTGACGCTCAGCATCTGGAGCCCAGCCCTGCTTCTTGCCAGTCCTCAGGCGGTCACCTGGATGGAGCCACAGTTCAAAATCTTCAGAATGTCCTCACTGCACCTGCACTTTCCTGCTGGTGCTACTCAGAGTGCCCAAGGACAGAAAGTGGGACTCGTTCAAGAGACAAGACTGCATGTGGCTCTTTACAGTGCCTGCTTGCTAATAATGACTGCAAACCTGCAGAATTAAGACCAAAAATAGTTTTTAGTGTAATTTACCAGCTGGGAGCAAGAGAGTGTAGGAAGGAATGTATGGCACCCACCTATTTCTAAATTCTAGAGGCTACCAATATTGAACAAAAGAACCCAACAGTGCTAAAAGGCCAGACTGGCTTAAATCAATCTGCAACATGCCCCTCGTGGAGTTTATAGTCTAGTAGAGGAAACAGACAATAATTGAGTAAACACACAATAACTATGGACCATGATAGTTATTGGAAGGAAATCAGCAGAATGGTCAGGGAGAGCCCTTTCAGGAGGGGATGTCTGAGCTGAGCATGCACGAGTCCTAAGAGGGGGAAACCTTCCCGGCACAGGAAACACAGAGTGCAAAGACCCTAAAGCAGTAAAGTATAGGGTGCCTGTGGGACATGAAAGCCCTGTGTGGGCTGAAGATGGAGTATGAAGGGGATTAGTAAAAGAGGGAACTGGAAAGAATAGGAAAGAACCAGATCACGTCATATGCTTCTTACAGGTCTTGGTGGGTGTCACAGTAATGAGTTTGGATTTTACTCAAAGTGTAATGAAGCCACTTAAAGAATTTTAAGAAGCTGCCTGACTACAATTCACATGTGGTAAAATTGATGCTGGTTACTACACAGAGAAATGAACTGTTATGGTCAAGGAAGTAAGTCGGGGAAACAGGAAAGAGATTATTGCAGCAGTTCAGATAAGCGATGGTGGCACTTGACTAAGGAGTAGAAGTGGAGGTAAAGACTGAAGGACAGATATTTTGGAGGTAGAAGTGACTGGCCTTGGCAGCCCTTGATTGCTTACTCAACCCTTAAAATTCTAGACATATAACATCAATATTTCTATAATACTCTTTTCAAAAGAAAATCAGAATTCACAATGAGGAATAATAGTCTCTGTTCTAAAAAATGTATTCAGATATAAAGTTGGAGCCCAAGAGTATAGATCCCCACATTTCAGGCTGAGCAAGAGACTCAGGGACTTCTCTATCATCCTCCCAACAAAGGAAGGGGAGCAGGATGCCCCCACTTCCAGTCTGCTGGTTGTGCTTCCCTTGACCTGAGATGAACAGAGTTGGGGTGGGACTGGACTCCAGAGGGTGGACTGCTGATGGAATCCTGCACTGCTCATCCAGGGTCCCCTCAGGCCAGCTCCCTATCACCACAGTCCCCCTCTCTTTCCTCCTCAGACCCATGAACCAGTCTACTTGCTTCCCCTAGGCACTGCTATCACCCTCTGCTCGGATATGGTTTGCTCTTCCCTTATTGCGCAATCTGGAATTAAATTCCTTTGCACATAGATGTCAAGTTTGCAGAAAATGGGTATCTTATTTTTATGTCCATTAAAACAATAAAAACAGTTAATTCGTTTGTTGTTCTAAGCCATGTGCTGTTTTAGAGCTTTCAGTGTATTAACTCATGACATCCTCATAAAAATCCTGTCCCCTTTTTAAAGAAGGGGACACTGAGACACAGAAAAGTTCAGTAACTTGCCCAGCCAGCACGCGGCAGAGGCAGGATCAGAACCCAGACAGTCTTTCCACAGTCCCCATGCTCTCAACCTCATGAGCTACCTCCAGACAGTGTACAGTTAAACCTGGAGTCCAGCTTCAAGGTCATGTTCTTCGGGAATAAAATGAAACAACTGCAGTCAACCACCACAGAAAGGTCCACGCTTCAATGTAAAGATAACATCAAATGCTTGCATTTTAACAGAGAGATGCTGAAGTAAAGAGTTTATATGGTTTCTACAGTGTGAGAATTACATGAGTTTGTTTTCATCAAACTTTGGGTCACTTCCAGGAAATCGGATTAACACGTGGAAAGAAAACATTCATTTTTCAATCAATATGTGGTAACAGAGAGCAACTCATGTGCACACTTGTCAGTTCTGCCAGAGAGCAGCCCTGCGGGGCGGGAAGCACCCATCTTCTGTGAGAATGTCCCACAAAGAGAATCATTAGTGTGGAAGGGGCGCTCGGCTCAGAAATAAATGGCATTCTTCAAATGTCAGAAGCATCCCCCGGAGTAAACAGGTCCCCACTAAGACTATTAACCGGTGTTACAAACCGTGGCCATACAGAAAGGAGCTCATCTATGCTGACAGTGATTGGGAGCGAAAACAAAAAGGCTGAGAGAGTTCTCATTATCCGGCAGTTCCCTGCTTTAACCTTCTGAAAGTGAACAGAAGTGTTTCCTAAGTTTAGAATTCAGAGCCATGGGGTTCTCATCACCCAGAGCTCCAGACCAAAAAGAAAAAAAAAAAGATAAGAAATATCAGTATTTCAGGGATGACTATTTTGACAGGTAAAGATGATAAAAGAGGGTAAAGTCTTCTAAATAAAAGTGATTCACACTACAAAACATCACATTAGTCCAGTCACCTCGGTTACATAACAATAAGAGCATAAACATCACTCAGAGACACAACATTTTGCCTGCTGGGTCTTCATGGTGCGTCTGAAAGCAGGGGCGCCAAAGTGACCCCGCAGGAGAGCCTTGCGTGGCCGCACACTGTGAACATGAGCGTTCTCTAGCGTCCCACCTGGCTTTTTCCCTTTAAAATGCATGCAAATTTTACATTCTACTCTACAAAAGATCGCTTTTGTTTTGGCCTTTTTTTTTTTTTTTTTTGTCCAGGTAATTTGAAACATGATTTTTTTTTTAACCCAGCAAAGCTGAAACTCCAGGAAGATGGACAAAGTTTATCCGGTGGCTAGTCACTTCTCACTACCACTGAGAATGACACATAGAAAACCCTCAGTCTGAGACCAAGGCTTTCAAAAACGCAGGAATCCATAATGGGATGTTCAGCACTCAGGCTCTCTTTGTCTGCAGAGCAGTGTCTCTCAGCTCCAGCCACACAGGAACACTTGCCTGGAAAGCTTTAAAAAAGGCTCCTGCCTAAGCTCCACTCCAGGCCAAATGAACCCAAGTCTCAGGGTAGAGCAGGGGGGTCAAACTCATTTTCACCGGGGGCCACATCAGCCTCGCAGTTGCCTTCAAAAGGCCAAATGTAATTTTAGGACTGTATAAATGTAACTACTCCTTAACAGTTAAGAGAGAGCTCGGCACTGCCACCTGGCAGAAACAAGGTGTCCGGCCAGATAAAACAAGGCAGAGGGCCGGGTGCGACCCGCGGGCCTTGTGTTTGCCACCTGTGGGGCAGAATGGGCAGAGAAGGTCGAGAACTACTGCTTAGAGGACGCTGGGAAAAACGTCAAGGCCCCAGAATGATAGAGGAACACCAGCACCAACCCCGGGGTACACTCTCATGCCTCTTCTTCTTAGCCCAGCCCTTTGGAGGCACAGATAGTAATCATGTGACAGTTCTCCACCTTCCCTTACTGGAGTGGTATCAAAAACAGAAGGTTTAAATGAAATCTAGAGTCTCATAACAGAATACAAAAACACCCAAGTTTTGGTCAAAAATCACTCATCGTACCAAGAACCAGGAAGATCTCAAACTGAATGAAAAAAAGATAATCAACAGATTCCAACATCAAGATGACATGTTAGAATTGACAAAAACTTTAATGGGGCTGAGATAAAAATTCTTCAAGGAGAAATAAGAAACACTCTAGATGAACTGGGGGAAATGCCATCCAGTTCCTCAGGCCCCTAAAGGAGGTTTTTTTGCTGACCCAGACAGGATTGTGCGGGTCTGGGCTGGTGCAGGTTGGGAAATCTGGTAGAAAAATCCCCGGGGACACTAACCCAGCTGTACACTGGCCTGTGGTATCCTGGCGCCTGTTCACTGTCATTTGCCTTTGGTATGATGGCTCTAATCTGACCTTCTAAATGACTGTTGAATGAGTCAAAGCCTAGAATCCCTTGAGGAGAGCTGCACCCTGGGGACTGACTGACTGACAACGACTGTGTCTCCAAGGGGTTAGGTTCTGAAGAAGGGACAAGATGATTGATCCCAGGGTTTGGGTTTAAATAGTCACAGAAAGTAGTAATCAAAGCAAAAACATAAATTAGATTTTATCAAAATTAATAATCTCTGTTTGTAAAATATCCTGTAAAGAGGATAAAAAGAAAATATATACAGACTGCAAAAAAATATTTGCAAATGACATATCCAAAGAAAGGACCAGTATCTAGAATATATAAAGAACTCTCAGTAGCCCTGGCTGGTGTGGCTCAGTGGATTGAGTGCCAGCCTGCAAACCAAGGGGTTGGCGGGTTCAATTCCAGGTCAGGGAACATGGCTGGGTTGCAGGTCAGGTCCTCATTTGGGGCGTGCAAGAGGCAGCTGATAGATATATCTCTCACATACTGATATTTCTCTCCCTCTCTTTCTCCCTTCTTTCCTCTCTCTCTAAAAATGAATAAAATCTAAAAAAAAATTGTCTAAAAAAAAAGAGAAGTCTCAGGACTCAATAGTAAAAAAACAACCCATTTAGAACATCAGCAAAGACAAAAAGAGAGACTTCATCAACGAGGATACACAGATAGCAAATAATTACATGAAAAGATATTCCGCGTAATCAGCCATTAGGGAAATGCAAATTAAAATTACAATGAGATATCACTGCATACCTAGCAAAATAGCTAAAATAAAATATAGTGACAACACCAAATGTTGAGGAACTGCAAAGAAACTGAGTCTCTCATACATAGCTGGGGGGACTATAAAACGTTACAGCCACCTTGGAAAACAATTCTGCAAGCTTCTTAAAAACAACAACAAAAGTAAACATGAAACTGCCATAAGACCCAGTAATTGCTCTCGTCAGTAGTTATCCCAGAGAAATGAAAACTTTCATACATAAAACTTATGCATGAATATTCACAGCAACTTTATTCAGAAAGCCAAAACTGGCAGACAATCCAGATGTCCTTCAGCAGGCGAATGATGAACCAAACTGCGGTCACCCACAGCACAGAACACCGCTCAGGAATAAATATTGACATATGCAAAAACCTGGGTGAATCTGCAGGGAGTTATGCTGAGTGAAAAAAGCCAGCTCAAAAGGCATGATCCCACTGATACAACATTCTTGAAATAAAACTACAGAAATAGAGATCAGGTTAGCGGTTGTCAGTTTAAGAAGCGGTGAAAGAGGCAGACAAGGGCTATCAGAGGGATTCTTCTGGTGATGGAAACGCTCAGTCTCTTGACCGTGTCAAGGTCAACATCCTGCTTGTGACACGGTGCTAAAGTTCTGCAAGAAGTTATGTTTGAGGGTAAATGGCTCCAGTCATGGGATCTCTCTCCACTATTTCTTAAAGCTACGTGTGAATTACCTCCAAATAAAATGTTTAATTAAAAAAAAGAAAGGCGACTGGCTCACTGAACATGGAACCCAACTACAGCACACAGAAAACAACAAGTACGTGGAAGTGGGCTTTATGTGTGGTTCCAGACCTTTATTTACTGGCCGTTTTTAACTCCAGCGTTTCGCCCATGATTCATGAGTCCCCAGCAACCTTACTAATTTTATTCATAAAGAAGGAGCACCCTGTAGCCTTGTCAAGACCAACTGTTTCCTTGGTGACACTCAATGTAATATGAGCTGTCAAGCCGACACCACGCCACAGCCTAGAGTGACCACTTTCTATGCTGCTACTTACTTTGCTTTGTTCTCTTCAGAGAAAGATGTTAAGATGCTTAAATGTCCCTCTGCTTAAATGTCCCTCCTGGTGCTAGTATCTGCATATGAACTGGAAAAAAATTACTACTGCTCAATTTCAGGGGGTGGGGTGCACAAGATAGGATATTACTCTACAGTGCATTTAGGACAAGAAAACGTTCACTGCGACTCAATTCACTCTTGGAAGATTCTGAATCCACAATTACCAGGTCAAAAAACAAACAAAAAAATTGCATTCACTTTCTATCTACAAGTATAGTCTTTAAAACATCCCTAGACATGAGAATCTTTGTATATCATTTGCAGGGAGAAACTTACTTCAATATGGAAAGGTGAAAACTTATATTGAATTGAAAGCTCCCCAGTGAGGGGGAAATCTTGTTCTGACACTTTAAAATGTTGATTTTTCAAGTCAGGCTACCTTCAGCATCACATCTTGGGAAAAAATTGTGTCTGTTTCCTGTCATGATTGTAGAAATTGATTTGTACAAAATTATAGTCACTCCTAAGAATGCCAGGTTGTCTGGCTCAAAGAGCATATAGCATTTAACTTATGCAAAGTGAGCTAGATGAATTTGAGAAAGAGAGAGAGAGAGAGAGAGAAATTCCACAGAACAGTCCTGCTGCCCCAGGCTCAGTCCCTGGGTGCCCTCTTAGGTGTGCTTCAAAACACTGAGTCTGATCCTCATGGTTCAAGTGTGTTCTTTTTAAACAACACAAAGCCTCTAAGTACAAGCTCCCTTTGACGTCTAATGCCCGATTGAACATGCAGTATTGTTCCAAATCAAGAGGAAACATAGGCGATGTTTGATGGCTAATAGGGCAGCTGCCATGGTGGAGCCTTCCAAAAGAGATTTTTGAAAGTCTACATTTTTGCATCAAGGGTTCAATTTGGAAACCCTTCCATCATGATGTGCTCCCTGTAAATCTTTATTCACTCTTCTGTGGATTAGGTGTGTGCAGGAACATACAGTGGCACAGGAGTGTACAGGTGTGTGCGTACACGAACCCCTTCACAAAGGTGGCAGAGTGCCCTGGGCAAGCACCAAAACAGCGCCGCCTCCTTGTCTCTGCAGACGCTCCATCTCAGAGAAACAAACAACCAGGGGAGCCAAAGCAGCCTGCGCGGGTCTTCAGTGGGTATTAAGGAAGGCAAAAGAACAGAGACATCTTCCCTCAGGCACTTAGAATTTTACTCGTAAAATTAGTACTTAGAAGTTTAAGCATTTCCTTTTATGAAATAAACCTATTAAACAGCAGTGCCAAAATATTTTCTCTACGTATTCTGAACACGTAGAATTCCTTCATTACAAAACAATCCTTATACCCCACAAATGAAGTTAGGGCATAATATCAAAATACTTTTGAAAAAAGAATGAACTCTAAAACACTCTCTTGTAAGGACAAGTTCTGGTGAAACAAAGGTGAAGAACACAGAGGCCAGACTGGAGGCTGAAGAAATGCCAAGGACGAGGAACAGAGCAGGAATGGAGGCTGGGACAACAGACTCAGCCATCCTGGGAGTTTGCCCATCATTAAGAGAAACACGGAAATGTTCACGTGCCTAATCACTCCTACTTTCTCACCTGTAAAGGGTGGGGTGCAGTCTCACCAACAGCAAACTGCATAAAAAGAATATCTACTCACCTGTAGGTGAGAACCAGCCACTCTGAAAAGCTATAGGCAGCACTTCCCACATTAACCTAGAGAGGGATTGATCTCAGGCTCACCCAAAGGCACAACACATTCTACAGCAGTTAAGAAGAGAGCTGTCAGGATAACTGCTTAGTGGAAGCTGTCCAAGTCTAGAATCAATCACTTCTGCCAAAATATGATTGGTTACTGTAATCCTACAAGACCTAAGAAAGGCAATTTGAGCTGCTTTTGCTCAAAGCACCAACCTAGTTAAATTTAAAAAGAATCTTTTAAGGAAATCAAAAGCCATACTATTTCTCTATTTTATGATCTTCGGTAGGAGCACAAAATTGAGAGTCAAAATTAAACCTGCTTTGCTGAGCAGAGTAATCATTGGCCTGAAGGAGAACTGCTACGGAATCAAAAGTGTCCTCCCTAGCAGAGAGCACAGTGCCATCCCCAGGGTACAGTGCAGGAGCCAGGGACCCAACAGAAGCCGTTGGAGGGTCTCATACCAAAGTAGGAAAACTCAACATGAATCGAGGCGACGAACACCGAGGGAAAACCATGGTTACCCTACGCAGTGACCGAAAACAACTAAGGACCAGTAGGAAAATTATACAAAGGTACCTACTTGTCTATACTTGAATATATAGAATGCTTCTTCTCCCCCTACTTATTCAATAAAACTATAATTCTACTAAAGTAATGTTTTTCATTAACAAAACATTGTTTAGTTGGTATAACTTTATTGATGATATTCTACAAAATAATGTTAAAATTCCCGTAGACAGGAATTGACCATAGATGCTTACTTTTTCTCATCCACAAAGCTACCACTTGCAAAATTCTTTGACTAAGGGGTGAATATGTGGGGATTTACAGAAAAACAAAAAAACTTCCCTAATAATTGTTACACTCAAGAAAACCACCATGGAATAATCTCAAAAAAAGAAAGAAAAACAAAAAAGACTCTGGTTTCCGACAGTTTAACATGTACTCTCTCTAACTTTCAAAGAACATTAAGTCTGTGGTTGCCTAACCTACCACAAAGCACAAGAAAAAGTCTGAGTGTCCCTGAATTAGTTTTCTGATGCTGGCATGACCTCGGTATCAAAACTGGTCAGAGAAACCATCCCCCACACATACACACAGACACCTGTACACACGACTCGACCACAGGAAAAGGAGAGGACAGCGCACACCTCATCCACTCAGAGGACACTGGATGTTTTGAATGCCCACCGCCAGGCCATTCTACTACTCTTTCCTTTAGAGACAGAGCCAGTATATGTCAACAATCCTTCCCAAATCCCTTACCCAAAACTCACGGGGCCAGATGTGTTTCAAGATTCAAAAAAACTTCCAGAAAGACACGACTGGGCATATCCAATGTCTTTCACATGTCTTCAGAGAGTCTGAGGCAACTATAATATTTCTGAAGCAAAAATGTATAAATTTACGCTAATGCGCTAAGTAGAGACTTTAAATTTTCTCACATTATAGTCAGGTCTTTTCCTCAAATACATCCAAGTCAACTCTGATTTTATAATCAAATGAGTTATTTTTTTAAAATCTAAGTTCTCAGAACTTTTCAGATTTTAGAATTGTGGAGAAGGGATTATTGCCCTATTATAGAACATTCTGTAAATAATAATGTTAACTACTACTAATTCATTGAGAGATAATTCAGTTGGTATACATTACCTCTAACTTCTTCTACCACTCTGTAAGGTTTTACAAATGAGGTTCCGAGGAATTAAGTGTCATGCCCAAAACCAATAACTGAAAGAACCAGGACTTGAACCAAGATCCATTCATACCCACTATGCTATTATACATTATGCTATTATGCTATTATATGCTATTTAGCTGCAAGCTAAAGAAAGCGACTCTAGCAAACCTAAGCAGATAAACAATTTTCTGGAAGCATAATGATACCTCACAGAATGAATGGAAAACATGGAGAACCAAGCTCACAAAATGCACAGAAGCTCATTATCCAGGACCAGTTGCACGGGCCATGACCAGGGTCAAGTTGTAAAATCAGGATGCTGCTGCTGGTATCACCACCACCACTGAGCCTTCCGCCCTGCTATGGCAGAGCACACAGCACTACTGCCACTGGACTCTCGACAACCAGGCACAGCTGTAAGAACTTTTTCAACTGTCCCTTTGCCTTTGCAAGATTCAAAGTCTCAGCACTTCGGCTAAGTCTCAATCACATGCCTCCATGCTTTCATAGTGTGAAAACGGCAATAGGTCCTACCAATTCCTCACCAAGGATGAACTCTTTCCCAAAGTGAAAGAGTCTGGAGACCGGGCAATCTCCCCCTAAAACTGGAGGTTGACAGTGCAGCCATTCTAAAAACTATTTACATATCCGGCATGCAATAAAGTAGGACTTCTTCCAGAAATTAAATTTTTAATTTTAAGAAATTGATATGGTACTTCACATCAATTAATCAAATTTTAAAAAATAAGAGAAGAAATTAGTTGGTCCTTATAAAGGTATTTCATATATCTTCACATCCATTCTTAATTTCTAAACTCTTAGTAAGTTAGGAAAAGAAAGCTCTTATTTTAGCCTGATATTCTTCCTCTCAATTTAATCATGTTTACAGGAACAACACAGCCCCAGCAGGGTCGCTTAGTTGGTTGGCATGTCGTCCTAAGAAAGAAAGGAAGAAAGAGAGACAGAGGGGAGGGGTCAATTTTTTTCCTGCCTTCTAATTCTTTTAGGTTATCTTCAAACCTCAATATAAAATATCAACAATTTTTAAAACTTATACCCAACTCAGACTTGAATTAGAAGTAACTGAGTGGAAAGGGAAAAGCTTTAGGGCAAAGCAGAGATCTGCAGAAGCATGACAGCCGTTTTGAGACGCTGAAAGATACGCTTCGAGAGCATAAAGAAAAGCCCAGAGCAAGAGCTCATAAATGACAATCAAGACAAGTCATCTCCGTGACCGGATGGTTTTCCTGGTGAATTCTACCAAATATTTAATGAAGAATTAACACTAACCCTTTTCAAACTCTTCCATAAAAATTGAAGAGAAAGAAGCACTTTCAAAGTCATTTTATGAAGCCAGCACAACCCTTTCACCAAAGCCACATAAGGCCACTACAAGAAAACTATAGACCAACATCCCTGATGAATACAGGTGCAGTAATTCTCAATAAAATACTGACAAACAGAATTCAATAACACATTAAAAGAATTATGATCAAATGGGATTTGGACCTGGAATGCAAGGATGGTTCAACACATGCAAATGAGGAAATGTGATACACCACATCAATAAAATGAGACAGAAAAATCACGTGCTCTTCTCAACAAATGCAGAAAAGGACTTGAAAAAACAACCTCTTTTGTGATAAAGATGATTAATAAGTTGGGTATAGAAGAAAACATACCAAACATAATAAAGGCAATACATGGCAAGTCCATAATCAACGGTGAAAGGTTGAGAGCTCTTCCTCTAATATCAGGAACAAAATAAGGATGCCCATACTCACTACTTCTACTCAACATAGTACCGGAAGTCCTCACCATAGCCA
>VMDR010020695.1:0-17378 GCA_007922815.1 Macrotus californicus | reverse complement strand
TTTTATTTTTTAATATATTTTATTGATTATGCTATTACAGTTGTCCCATTTCCCCCCCTTTCATTCCCTTCCGCCCTGCGCAACCCCTCCCACCTGCATTCCCTGTCTTTAGTTCATGTCCATGGGTCATATATGTAAGTTCTTTGGCTTCTACATTTCCTATACTATTCTTAACCTCCCCCTGTCTATCTTCTACCTACCATTTATGCTTCTTATTCCCTGTACCTTTTCCCCCATTCTCCCCACCCACTCCCCTGATGATAACCCTCTGTGTGATCTCCATTTCTGTGATTCTGTTCCTGTTCTAGTTGTTTGCTTTGTTTGTTTTAGGTTTGGTTGTTAATAACTGTGAGTTTGTTGTCATTTCACTGTTCATATTTTTTATCGTCTTTTTCTTAGATATGTCCCTTTAACATTTCATATAATAAAGGCTTGGTGATGATGAACTCCTTGAACTTGACCTTATCTGGGAAGCACTTTATCTGCCCTTCCATTCTAAATGATAGCTTTGCTGGATAGAGTAATCTTGGATGTAAGTCCTTGCCTTTCATGACTTGGAATACTTCTTGCCAGCCCTTTCTCACCTGCAAGGTTTCTTTTGAGAAATCAGCTGACAGTCTTACGGGCACTCCTTTGTAGGTTATTGTCTCCTTTTATCTTGCTGCTTTTAAGATTCTCTCCTTATCTTTCATCTTGGGTAATGTAATTATGATGTGCCTTGGTGTGTTCCTCCTTGGGTCCAGCTTCTTTGGGACTCTGAGCTTCCTGGACTCCCTGAAAGTCTATTTCCTTTGCCAGATTGGGGAAGTTCTCCTTCATTATTTGTTCATATAAGTTTTCAATTTCTTGTTCTTCCTTTTCTCCTTCTGGTACCCCTATGATTCGGATGTTAGAATGTTTAAAGATGTCCTGGAGGTTCCTAAGCCTCTCCTCATTTTTCTGAATTCTTGTCTCTTCATTGTGCTTTGGTTCTTTCTAAAGTGCTTTTTAGTGCTTCTTTCTTCCTTCTGGTCCACACCGTTGATTTGAGTCCTGGTTTCCTTCCCATCACTGTTAGTTCCCTGTACATTTTCCTTTATTTCACTTAGCATAGCCTTCATTTGTTCATCTAATTTGCGACCATATTCAACCAGTTCTGTGACATCCTGATTACCAGTGTTTTGAACTGTGCATCTGATAGGTTGGCTATCTCTTTGTCGCTTAGTTGTATTTTTTCTGGAGCTTTGATCTGTTCTTTCATTTGGGCCAATTTTTTTGGTCTTGGTGTGCCTGTTACGTAGTAAGGGGCAGAGCCTTAGGTGTTCACCAGGGTGGGGCAACCCACATTGCTGCGTCCTGACACCGTGTGTGGGGGAGGGGTCCAAGAGGTTGCTGCTTACTCAGCTCTCTGCCGGTTTTCAGTCACTTCCTCCACTACCCACAAGCAAATTGGGCCCTTCTGGTACTGATTCCTGGGTGGGTGGGCTTGTGTACGTTCTAGGACCCTGTGGGTCTCTCCGACGAGCTCTCCAGTGAGGCTGGGAGTTTCTCCTACTGCCACCACCCCCACAGGTGTTTTCAGTCAGAGGTTTGAGGCTTTATTTCCCCGCTGGAGTCCTGGGTTGCAGGGTCTGTCTCACTCCTCAGTTGTTCCTCCCAGTTTATCTGCATGTGGGTGTGGGACCGCCCGGTCCACCAGCTGCCGCCTTGCTACAAGTCCTCTCCATCCGGCTGCCTATCTCCACCCCTCCTACTGGTCTGGGTGAGTGTTTCTTCTCTAACTCCTGGGTTGTCAGACTTCCATACAGTTCGATTTTCTGTCAGTTTTGGTTGTTTTTTGTTTTTAGATTTGTTGTCCTTCTTTTGGTTGTGCAAGGAGGCACCATGTTTCTACCTACGCCTCCATCTTGGCTGGAAGTTTCAAAAAGATGTATTTCTAATAACATAGCTACAAGGACCATATTTGCATATTTTCATTATGTTAATTTTATATATAGTAACAACCTTCATAAATAGTTATTGAAGGAATTAATAGAAAATATATTTTCTGACTTAGAAAAACATAACATGCTAGGATTTTTAAAGAATTAAAGTACCCAAAAAGTCAATATTGGCTAAATTGGGAGAAAGCAATATATTACTACACAGATAGGGGAAGCATAGATTGACCCGCATATTTTAGAAATCAGTTTAACAGTATATATCAGAGCCTAATCACATTCATATACCATTCATTCTTTGATTCAATAATCTCCCTTAGGGGAAATTATCCCAAGGGAATAATTCAAAATAAAAAAAGCTAAATGTATACAGATGATGCATGCAACATGATCTGTAACAAAGAAAACGTGTCTAGCAATAGGAAGTTACTTATTTAATTCTAAAATTTGGGTGACAGGCATAATTTGGACCCAGACTCCCTCTAACCTGCCACTGTTGTCCCCTTAGGGTAATTATTTAAGGTCCATGAGCCTCAATTTCCTCATCTGTAAAATGGGAATAATAATAGTAGCGACTTTACAGAGTTGCTGTGAGGATTGAGTGAGTTGCTAAACATAAAGTTCTTAGAACTTTGGAATATTAAACATCCATGATTATGAAAAAGATTATAAACCAAATGTAATATTTTAATACTTGATAATATTGGTGATAAGTTTTTAAAATATTTTATTTATTTATTTTTAGAGAGAGGGGGAGGGAGGGAGAGAAACATTGATGTGCGAGAGGCACAGCCATCAGCCACCTCTCACACTTCCCCCAACTGGGGACCTGGCCTGCAACCCAGGGATGTGCCCTAACTGGGAAGTGAACCAGCAACCCTTTGGTTTGCAGGCTGGCACTCAATCCACTGAGCCACACCAGCCAGGGCAATATTGGTGATAATTTTAAGTGAACAAAACAAAATGTGGCTTGTAAAATCATATCATATATATTTATACACATATCCATATGCCATGTATATATATTTTACACAAGGTATAAAATTATTCCCACTTTATATAATGACTTTGTTAAATTATATAGATACATAGGCAAGAACTTGGAAGAGAACATGGACAAATAAAAACCATTTTTAATTAACATTTGTGGGGGTCTCTTCGTTTGGCAAATTATCATTTTATTTCATTTCGGTAAACAAAGAAAAAATACTCTAAACACTTTGGAGCAAACCATACAAAAAAGACCCAGAATCTCTACCTCTTTGTCTTGAATGTTAGGGTCAGCATTATTTTCCATGAGCACTGCCATGCAGTTGATGTATCCCCCATACGCAGCACACTGCAAAGGGGTTCTTCCTGCGTAATCTTGTACATTGGGGTTGATCTTATTTTCTATCAATATCTGGCAAACATCAGCATTTCCTCCCAGTGCTGCCCAATGTAGAAGAGAATGTCCATCTTGGTCAACTAGATCTACCCTTGCTCCACCTGAAAAAGCAAGAATATAATGAAAATGACTAATATGGAGAGCATTAATCAACATTTAAAAAAATACAAAACAGTCCCTGAAATGTTTTACACTTAGTGAAATATGTCCACGTATATTATCTGCATCATATTTTGATAATAAGCTTATACATTGGTCAGGACGGGCATCATTTCTCTTTTACAGAAAATGCAACAAAATCAGGCAGGGGAAGTGATTTTGCCAGAATCACGCAACCACCAACAGGTGGAGCTAGGCCCTTGTGTTTCCGTACGCCGGGTGTGGCACTCTTCCCTCCATCCTTCTACCCAGGTGGCTCTCTGCCATGTAAGGCTGTATATTTCAGATGGTGAATGCAACGATTCTGACCTTCGAGAGTGGCTTAGTAGGAGCATTCTTAATAACTCACCTTTAATAAGTGTCTGAATCACATCTTTGTGTCCCATCTCACAGGCTCGGAAAAGTGGAGTATGTTTCATGACATCAGTAGCATCTACTTGAGCATTATTTTCCAATAACAACTTTACGGTGCTGACATGGCCAGAAAGGGCAGCAGCATGTAAAGCTAAAAGGGAGCAAGAGAAAGTGGTGAACTCTTCAATAATAACTTCACCTCTTTATTATTTTACCTATGAATCTTTTTGATTCCTCCATCACTTTGGCTAAATGCAAGCTGATCTTAAGGATTCTCTATTTTTCACTTTTGTAGATTTCTATCTTCCTTCTATTTGTACAAATTACACTTTTCTCCTTTCCTTCTACATTTCTCATCTCACTTTTCTTCCTTTCCATCCTGTTGGTCTGAAATGGTCCCTTCTTCTTAGGTACTACTTTACTATTTTTTCCTTTCTGAGAGAGCAAGAGAACAAAAAAATGGCAAAGAGAAATAATTTAAACAAGACAGGCAATTCTGCCCACCAACGCACTCAATAAGCATATGCTCAAGGGGCGGTGTGACAGGAGACATCACTGGTTTCTTCAGCGGGCTACATGAGCTGTTCCTGGTTGGTCTGTGAACCCACGTGCTACTGAGAGTTTGCACACCTCACTGCATTGGTGCATTTTTTATGCAACATGGCTCCGGCAGTTTCCGCAGGGCCCGATTTCTGACACAGCAATCTGATTCGGCGTTGGAGAGCACGTGGAGATGGAATGCGGTCTCTCCTCCGGTGCTCTTGGAAGGGGCATGAAAAATTATTGTGACTACATGTGAGTTTCTTGTTGGGCTGACACCTGCCTACGTTACTCCATTCTAGTGCTTGTCTCGTGCCACCACTCTTGAGGTTGCTCTTTAAATTCTCTTTAAATTCTGCTGAATTTGCCTGGGTAACTCTCCAGAGGTTTGGGCCAATTCCTCCTAAGTATCATCACTTTCCAGTGCCCAGAACAATGTTTCTTTCATAAAGTGTGACCCACGAATCAGAATCTAGGATGCCTATAAAACCACAGGTTCCTGTGTATTTGTGGAGAATGTACTATGGGCTGGGCATTAAGGTCGTGATGAGAATTCAGCAGGGAACAAAAGGTTACATTCTGGTAGGGGAATAAAGCCCTCCCCAAATATGTAAACAAGAAAGTATTAGATAGTGATGAATGGTATAATTAAAGCAACAAGTAATAAAAGACATTTTGATTTCAGAGTGACTAGGAGACTACTTTGGATTGGGGTTTAGGGAAAACCTTTCTATGGAGATGACATCTGAGACCTGAATGATAAGAAACAGAGTAAAATGCGGTGATCTGGAGACAGCAGCTTGGGCAAAGGGAACAGCTGGTATAAGACAGGAATGAATCCGTGCTTATGGAGGACAAGGAAGCTGCAGCACAACGGGTAGAAGAGACCAGATCATACACGGCCATGCAGGTCAGAGGTTGGAAGACACTGAAGGGCTTTAAATAGGTGAGGGGTATTTTCTGATTTGTGGATTGAACGGAAAACACCCTAGTTGTTCTGTTAAAATGCACTGTGGTCGATTAGAATAAAAGCAGGGAGACAGAACTATCGCAGTGGACTGGGTGAGAAATGATGGCTTGAACCAGGGTGGCAGGAGCGGCGATGGAGAGAGGTAGAGATATTTAGAATGCATGCTGGAGGTGGCGTCAACAGAACTTGTTGATAGCATGTGAATAGGATCTTTGTCCACATAGTCTGGACATGCACATTTCCAGGAACAGCTCTGGTAATCCCTATGCATACTTGAGTTTGAGAACTCTGACCTAAATGGATAAATTCTGGTTTGGCCCACACAAGATCCAGACAGGCGTGAGAGATTTCACATGTCTGAAGTACTGTCACATGGAAGAGAACACAGGATGGAGCATTCAGGCTGACACAGTCGGCTTAGTACAAGGAAGGGCATTCTAGTAGAGTCAGGTTAAGAGGGAAGCGGTGCGTCCCCTGTACTGGAGCTGTTCCGAGGCTGAAAGACCACTACTGAAGAACGTTACAGCACAGATTCAAGCATGAAACACTTATGCTACTTGAGTTGCTTCCACATTTTAAGAGAGTAAGAATGTTTTTCCCTCAAATGAAATTTTACAAAACACTCAACACATTAAACAGATAAGAGTTGTTCTGCTGAAGCAGGAGTAGAGGGTTGTCCACGTAAGCATCCACACCCTCAGCTCATTCCAGGTACCTCTATAGAAATCTGTCACTCAGAAGGACATGGTTTGGAAAACCCTGGACCAGATCTAATTTTAAGGTTTTTTCTAATTCTGAAATCCTACAATGCTGTGATATGGCATCAGGATACAATAGAGAGATACTCTTCAGATAAATACCGATGTCAAATTAAAAAAAACCCAGACACGATGTCAACTAAGCAAAAAATAGAACAAATGATCTTATCAAAGGAAATTCCCCACTTCTGAGTATTTGCATTTATTTATTTAAAAATAACCTTAGACTAAAATATTGTTGCTTCCTCTCTGAAAAAATGCTGCAAGTTTATATAGAAGTGTTTTTTTTTAAGTTAAATTTATCTTATTCAAAATTTTAAACATATTCAAAAGGAAAGGCAGTTGTCCAGTAAACTCAACGAAGCCGTCACCCAGCTCCAGCAACCAGCAGCACATGGCTAATCTTGCTCCCTCTAGCCGCCCTCTACCCCCTTCACTTCTGATTATTTTTATTAAAATTCTAGAGTCATATCCTTCTGTTTGTAAATACTTAGTAAGCATATCTGAAAGACATGTTTTTTGGTTGTTTTTTTTTTAGAAACACAACCACTGTACCAGCTAGGGTCCATTTAGGAGACAGAAACCATGCTTACAGAGAGAACTCAATAAAAGAACTGTTAGCTATGTACTGAAGAACTAAAAAAGCCAAAAGGGAAGACTTAAGGTGTCACAGAGGCAGTAAATGCAGAAAACAGCTACAAATTCTAGGACTGGAGGAACAAAAACAAGAGGATGGAAATATGGAAACTTAAAAAGCTCAGAAGAGCCCTGCAGAACGGAAGCCTGGACCTCCGAGGAGGTGCTCTGCTTGGCTGGCTGGTTCTGGTGTCTCTGAGGAAGGTGCTGAGGGCACTCTGAGGCCGGCACTGTGAGTGATGGAAAAACTGCAAAGTGAGATTAACATCACCATTGGAACAGAGTACAGTGATGAACACAGGAGCAGGAAACAAAAACACGAATAGTTAGCACACGGGAAGATGTAATCCCGTTGCTCAGCCTGCTTTCCAGTCTCGCTCTACTGCCCCCTATGGGCTAATTCTAACAGGGCTTCTGCTGGCAAAGGGGAAATGTGGTTTGCAGAGCTCCAGCCCCAGCAGTCCAAAGATAGTCCTATTATCATACCTAAAACATATTAACAAGAATTCTATAATAGCAAATATCCAGATAGTGTTCATATTTTCCTGATGGCTTTATCATTTTTTTAAAAGATTTTATTTATTTATTTTTAGAGAAAGGGGAAGAGAGGAAGAAAGAGGAGAGAAACATAGATGTGCAAGAGATATATCGATTGGTTGCCTCTCACACCCCCCCAACTGGGGACCTGGCCCACAACCCAGACATCTGCTCTGATCGGGACTCAAACCAGTGACCTTTTGGTTCACAGGCCAGCGCTCAATCCACTGAGCCACATCAGCCAGGGCTGGCTTTGTCATTTTTATATAGTTTATTTATTTGAATCAAGATCAAAATAATGTCTATATTGTGGGTGATAAGAACATTTTTAAAGCAAATTTGAATCTACTGATTATTATTATTTTTTGCTTTTTTATTTTTGTTTTTCAATTACAGTTTAGAACTCTTTATTCAATGGGGAAGATAAAACGACACTGCAGAGGGATGATGGAGAGGAACTCACTTTCACAGACCAGAAATGTCAGGAAGCATCTCTGACATGCAATAAATCCCTTAGGAGAACGAGCCCAGGGAATTAATGAATCTGAGAAAAAGTTATGTCTGAACTCCAACCACGGGGCATATCAGAAATGCACCTTTGGTCAAAAGGATGTGAGTATCCTCATCTATACCTTATTAAAATACATGAAAAGCTAAACTAAAAGTAAGGTTAGTGGTAAAGTGGAAGACTGCATACTCATGGAAGCCAGGCAAAAAAATTAAACGTTTAAAGTGTTTATAAACTCAATGTCCTATGTATCTGCACTATACCTCTTGAGAAGTTTAAGGTCTACTGTGAGGCTTTGTTAAGAAATAATTTTGAAAGTTAAAGCCTTCACCAAAATTCACATTACCTGAAAACTCTTGTATTGTACCAGTTTCATGGCGTCATCTACATTTTGGAGCTGGAATGAAAACAAATCAGTCATGTCTACCAGTTCTTACCTGTGCCTCCGTATTTGTCTGCCATGTTGATATCAATGTCAGACTTTAAACTCAGCATAGTCCTGAGGACATCATCACTGCCTTTCCCAGCAGCCCACATAAAGGATGTTCTTCCTTCGAGGTCTGAATCATCTTTCACCGAAGGATGTTCTAAAAAGACTTTAACCGTTTCCTGTAAGAAAATTTCATTTAAAACTTTGAGACATTAGAGTAGTATTTTTTAAATTATATTTTATTGATTATGCTATTACAGTTGTACTGATTTTTCTCCCTTTGCCCTCCCTCCACCCAGCACCCACCAGTCCCTCAGGCAATCCCCCCATCACTGTTCATGTTCATGGGTCATGCATTCAAGTTCTTTGGCTACTCCATTTCCTATGATGTACTTTACATCCCCATGGCTATTCTGTATCTATCTATTTTTACTTCTTAATCCCCTCACCACTTTACCCATTCCCTCATACCCCTCTGCCATCTGGCAATAATCAAAACACTTTCTGTATCCATGATTCTGTCTCTGTTCTTCTTGTTTATTTTATTTTTTAGATTTAGTTGTTGATAGATTTGTATTTTTTGCCATTTTTTTGTTCATAGTTTTGATCTTCTTTTCCTTAACTAAGTCCCTTTAACATTTCATATGATAATGGTTTGGTGATGATGAACTCCTTTAGTTTTTTCTAATCTGGGAAGCTCTTTATCTGACCTTTGATTCTAAATGATAGCTTTGCTGGGTAGAACAGTCTTGTTTGCTTCATGACTTTGAATATTTCATGCCAGTCCCTTCTAGCCTGCAAAGTTTCTTTTGAGAAATCAGCTGACAGTCTTATGGAAACTCCCCTGTAGTTATCTAATTTCTATTCTGTTGCTGCTTTTAAGATTCTCTCTTTATCTTTAACCTTTGGCATTTTCTTTATGATGTGCTTCCTGGACTTGTATGTCTATTTCTCTCACCAAATTAGGGGAGTTTCCTTTCATTATTTTTTTAAATAGATTTCCAATTTCTTGCCTTTTCTCTTATCCTTCTGGCACCCCTATGATGTGAATGTTGGACCTCTTGAAGTTGTACCGGAGGCTGCTTATATTATCTTCATTTTTGGGGGTTCTTTTTTCTTCTTGTTATTCTGTTGGTCATTATGCTCCATATCACTGATTTGATTCTCGGCTTCACTCACTCTACTGTTGTTAACCTGAAAATTATTCATTTCAATTAGTGTATCCTTTGTTTCTGACTGAATCTTTTTTATGTTGCTGAGGTCCTCAGAAAATTCCTTGAGCATCTGTATAACGAGTGTTTTGAATTCTGCATCTGATAGATTGCTTATCTCCATTTCATTTAACATTTTTTTCTGGAGCTTTGATCTCTTCCTTCATTTGAGCCATGTTTCTTTGTCTCCTTGTTTTGGCAGCCTCCCTTTGTTTGTTTCTGTGTATTAGGTAGAGTTGCTTTGTCTCTGTGTCTTGGTAGTTTGGCCTAATGTAGTAGGTGTCCTGTAGGATTCAATGGCACAGCCTCCCCTACCACCCAAGCTGGGTACTCGAGGTGCATCCTTCATGTGGGCTGAATACATCTTCCTCTTGTAGTTGAGCCTTGGTTGCTGTTGGTAGATCAATGGGAGGGATTTACGCAGGCCAGTCTGTTGCAAAGATTGGCTGTGACCACTGATCACCAACCTCTGCCCTCTGTAGAGGATCAGCTGTGCTGGAGCAGGGTGGTGGTGCTCCAGCATGGTCTGTAGCTGCCCACTGGGTGTGTTGGCCCTGAGGTTTCCTGGGTGGTTCAGGCCAAGGTCAGCCCCAATTATGTTTTCCGTGGGGCTACCCTGCCTGAGTTATAAAGTAATATGAGATGGCTGCTACTGGGCTTGGAGATTCCCAGGCAAAGCTATGAATGTAGGCTGGCTGCTGTTAATGCCAGGCCTGGAGTTCACTGAGACTGGCTGTTGTTTGTTTAATAGGATTTAGGAAGTTGTGAAGCATGAGCTAAAACCAGCCATTCATATAGAAAAGCAGTAAGTTCGGTGGGGCAGAGTCTCTGGGGATCTCCAAGGCAGGTCAAACAGTGTTAGCCAGGTTGATGGAGTCTCAGATATGACACCAGCTTGCCAGCTCTGTGAGGGGAGTGTTTAGAAAAGGGACAATGGCCTCTGCTCACCTTGATGCCAGACACTTCAGTTTCTGCCTCTATACCATCAGTGCCTTTCAAGTTGCTACCTGGATGCCGGAGCTCAGAAGGAGTAAGTCCATGTGTGGGTTTTTTAAGAGGAAGTGCTTGGGGCTCCAGCATTTTCCTCCAGTAACTCAATCCCTCTGGTTTTTGCAGCCAGAAGATGAGGGGACTTATCTTCCTAGCACTGGAATCCTGGGCTGGAGGGTCTGGTGTGGGGCTAGGACTCCTTGCTCCCACTATATCCTTCCTGAATTTTTATCCACTATACATGGGTGTAAGACCAGCTTGTTCCATGTTTCTGGTCCTCCTACTAGTCTGGATGGATGGGGTTTCTTTAATTCTGTAGTTGTCAGATTTCCATTCAACTCGATTTCTGATGATTCTGAGTGATGGTTGTTCTATATTTTAGTTGTAATTTTGATGTGAAGAGGCGAGCCATGTCTGCCTACACCTCTATCTTGACTGGAAGTCCTAGAGTAGTATTTTTTAAAGGTAACAAAGCCACTGCTATATGTGATTTCCACCGGGAAGCAAAGTATTTTTCCCTGCTTTTGAATAAAAAAATTTATTATAGGGTTTTTTGTTATTGATGTTTTTCAAAAAGAGAACTAAAACCTCTTATAAATTACTAAAGTACAAAAATATCAAGGGGTTTGAAATTGAGTTTAGAAAAAAATCATTTCTGGGATTGGCAGGTTATCTAAAATGAGTATTTCTTTCAGTAAACATCCATAATGTTCCACCATTCTTTCTCAGTCCCACTGCCACAGTCACTAAATTACTGGTGTCTGTACCTGTGTTAAACTGGGAGTAAGACTTGGGTTCAAGGTGTTGGGCAAGTAATTTAATCTCTTGGAACCTTGGTTTCTTCATTTGTAAATAGGGATACTATTACCTGTCCCGTAACACGTTCTATCCCCTAGTCTGGCATTGAAACATGGACTGAGTTCTGATTTTCACTGATGGACTAGACTGGGCCAACTGATTTTCTTACCTACTTATGATAAGAAAAAAGATCCTCTCTAAAATCTACTTTGTATTTTTTCTGAGATTTCGGAAGATAAAAGAAGACAATGTTTTGTCAACCCTCTAGGTGATAAATAAAATAAATTTTTATGAATGCTGGGAAGGAAGGACTATAGCTACGGTTGTTTTGAGTACAAGAGAGAAAGAAGGATGGAAAACATATTTTAGCAATCTGCATACTCAGTGTATTCAGTGAAGCTTTTGGGAAGGGCAGGAAGATAGACTTATACTATGCTGATGATAGCATTCTTATCATGTAATGAAACCAAAGGTTTCACTAAGCAAACCATGTAGAAGGCAACAAAATGAACTGTGACTGTCCCAATGCGGGCCTCTTGGATGAGTCTCTGGTTTTTGGTAGCTAACTCGTACTCAGGAAGCTGAAGCAGGCTGGACACTATCATGTTGTGGCTAGGCTGAATGACATAATGGGTGAGAAAGCGCTTTGTAAATTATAAGGGGTGGCTTACTAAGTGAAGAACTGTTAATATTATTCAGCATCTTTGGAAATATCAACAATTCACATGACTGCTTTTTCAGATACAAAGTGGACATTAACATTAGCAGTAGTGATGATAAGAATGCTATTTCTTGAGTACCTGCTCAATGCCAAGACTACAGTAGGCACTTACATAATTTTTTTCTAATCTTTACAACAACCCTAAGAGAAAAGGTATAAATATCACCATTTTGCATATGAAGAAACTAAGACTCAAAGAGGTTAAGAAACCTGTGCAAGGTCACAAGGCTGACAAATGGCAGAGCCGGGGAGTCCAGCCAGGGTTTGCCTGGCTCTGAGGCTCTGCCACACTGCTCTCAGGACAACTGTCAACTGCTGAGCACTGAGCTGTCCTCCCTGCTGTGGAAGTCACAAAATATGAAGTACACTTTTCACTGTTTTAAGTAAAACAGCTAAGGCATTACACTGAACAGCTAAAATAAAAACTGTCTAACACTTCACAGGTGACTAAGACTTTCATAAAAACTCAGATTATCACTTTCATTTCAGAGTTAACAGTATGAACAATTGTTGAAAGATAACTGCTGTACAAACACCCACAAAAGAGCACATGTAAAATGGTGAAATCTGAATAAGGTCAGTGGCTTGTATCAATGTCAATTTCCTGTTTATGACATCGAGTTACACTTTTGCAAGATGTTACCATTGAGGTAGATGGGGTGAACCTGAACATGGGATCTCTCTGTTTCACTTCTTACAACTGTCTCAGTTCTAACAACTGCATATGAATTACAATCATATCAAAATTAAAATTTAATTAGGAAAACAGATAACTATCATGTTTTACTTACAGCAAAGTTACTCTGTGCTGCATAGTGCAAGGGTGTCGCTCCTTGGCTGTCAGAGGGGATGGTTCCAGATTTATTTCTCTCTAAAAGGAGATGCACAATCTGTGCATGGCCTGAAAGCAGACACAAGTTAGCTATCACATACAAAGAGTATTAATTAATTTATCATCTATTTAAAGGAAAGGGGTAAGAAAAATCACTAGCACATAATACAACATTCAAAATGGTTGCTGAGCAGTGGCCCCTAGTTCAGCCTCTTCTCTGACTTCTCATTAAAATACTGTGATAATGTAGAACAAAGGTAAACATTTACAACACTAAAAACTTACATCTTCAATCAGGAAAGAAATGACATTAACTACTACTACCAGGTTGAGAAAAACGTGTATTAGCTATCAGCTTGTTGCATTCCCTGGCTTCACTCTGTACAACTGCCCCTAAGAAAGGTGGAAGGTGCATTGGAAGCCAGCCCCACTCAGCCATGACTGTCTCTGTCTCCAGGTTCTGCCGCACAACCAGTCTGAACCGCACGGCTGTTCTCTTCTACTGTCCAGAAGGACAAACTGTAACACAATCTGCTGGAGTCGCAGAGGCCTCCTATCCATCCCCTCTAACCTCCCTGCCCCAATCTTTTAACGTCTAAGTGATAATTTGAAATCCCAGAAAACAGGGCAGGAATGATGAGTGGGGTGGGCAAACACTTTGCAGTGCATCCTGGAGGATGTGGTCTCCACAAGCAGAGAACTGTAGAAAGGATCAAAGAATGAACAAGCCTGACAGTATATTTGGGAAACCTGAATTTCATAAATTCTCTTGCTTCAGCATATTGAGGAGCCAGGCAATGAAGGAGATGCCACATTAGCAGAGCAAGGAGATGCTGCACGGAAGCCAGGCGGAAGAAAGGACCTCAGTGAGAGCTGTGTTCATCCACCTGCTCTCCAGCTGTGGTTTGGGATGGTGTTCTCCAGAACACAGGCAGACAAAAGCAGGATCAAAGGCAACCTGTGCCACACGGTCAACTGAAACACATCGTATCTTGTTTGAAGGGTAAAACACCGTCCAAGAGGTGAAGGACATATGAGAAAGTGAGCTAGAGGAGGATGCAGAGGAAGATCAGGACACTGTCTGGCAGTTTTGACTAAGCGCAAAGAGACAGCCTCTATGAAACAAAACAATATCCTAAGAAGAAGATGGATGGAAATGAAAAGGTAATGAAAGGAGGCAGAAAGGGAGATAGAGATAAAAGGAAATATGGATGAAAGAAGGAAATCAAATACAATCTATAAGAAACAGAAAGAACGCAGAACTTATGGAACAAAAAGTCACTTTAGTGATGCAGAGACAAGTTTATTAAATCCTCCCAGAACGCAGAGAAAAAGGAAAAAGGGATGAACCTGCACACTGAAATGAACTCTAAATAACAATGATAAATCTGATTATAAAACTGAATGCAAACGTAAAATTCACTTTCAAAAGGGACAGTATATGATTTAAAAACTAAGACCACATAACGATAGGGAAAGAAAGCCTCAGGCCGCACTGAGAAATGCGGAGAGAGCGGTAAGAAAGCGTGTGCCAAATCCCTCGGTTTGAGTAGGTGGGGTCCCCCGATGCAGGTCTGCTCTCGACTCGGACTTGGGCTTAACAAGTCTCGATCCATTTAAAGGTGAACATCAATAAAACTTAAATAACCTCCTGAAGCCAAATAACAACACACTTAGTCCGTACACCAAAAGGCAGAAAACAAAGGAAACAGGAAAACAAAAGCAAAAACTTTTTTGAAAAACCAAAAACACCAATAATACTCAAAGAGCAGAAGAACAGAAAATGTAACAAATTATATACCTTATAAAAATGACTACTAATGGATAAAAGAGACTCAGATTACTATCCCCCCAAATCAGACACATAGATGCACTTTCTCATCTAAAAATGTGATCCCCAAAAATGTTAAGTAAAAGGCATATCAGAAAAATATAAAGAAAAAAAACCAAATATGACTGTATTAGCACAAACATAAAATTAAAGCCCTCCTCCCCCCAAATAAAGACACTGATTGTGAAAAGAGGATTATTTTACATTTATACTTATCAGTAAATGTGCATTACTTCCATGATAAAAATTAAAAGGTGTGATGTTGAAATTAAAACTAATATATGACAGAGAACACATTTACAATACTAAAATTTAAGCATAAATAGAGATATTTAGGTGTAAAATAATGCCACAGAATTGAAAATTAAAATAATTAAATAGAAGATGGGAGTTAGGGAAAGAGAGGGCATAGAAAGTTTCCTATCCTCATGTGGTTCCTCCTACTGCTGGTCTTTTGGTTCACGTCCAACTCACCTAGTAAAGCTGCCCAGTGAAGTGGGGTTCGAAACAAGTTATCGTAAGATGTTATGTTGCAGCTTTCATACGAGGTCAAGACATCAACCACCGTCACATTGCCATCAGCGACTGCAAAGTGCAGAGGTGTTCGACCCTCGTAGTCTTGCCAGTTCAGTAAAGACTCAGTTGGAGCAGCATCCTGTTTTTAAGGAACCAGAGACTTCAGACACACATAGAATCTTCAATTACTCACATTTGACGTAAGGGTTAACTAAGCAGTTTTCTAAACCTCTGTTCCCTCTCAGAAGAGCAAAGTAATAAAATTCAGAAAAAAAGCAGTCTATATCTTTACAATTTATTTTCACACTGAACTATAAAGAGCACAGACAAGATATAATAAACACCATGTGCTGACTACCTAGATGAAATAGATATCAAAACATGTATTTTGTGCTTTTGTACCTGTTATGGATTGAGTAAAGCTGCATATTTTGTTCTTTTGCTACCTATCTGTACATCTATAAACAATACATGAAATTTTGTATGTGTGCTTTTTAATGTTTACACTTATACATTATACTCTATATGTCCCTCGGCAATTTCTTCTTTCAACAGTACACTTTGGGATATCTATGCTGATACTAGTTCATTTGTTAAACCACAATGTAGTTCCTTCCCCACTCTCCTACTGAGGGATGCTTAGGTTATGTACATTCTCCCCACTATTAACAATAACGCTGCAATGGACACACTTCCTTTACCTGTCCCCTGGTAGCACATAGGAGAGATTTTTCTCTAGACGAGAAATCTAGCAGGGGAGTCGCTGGGTGAAGGGATATCTGCATCTCCAAGTAGGTATTGTTAGGCTGTCCTCCAAACGGTTGCACCAGTGAACAAATCAAGACAAGGTGTAAAAGCTGTCGTTTCCTCAATGCTGGCACAAATTAACCGTTTGGCATTATCATACTTACTACATTTTCCCCCTTGTAGGTATAAGAGGCATTTCACTGATGTTTTAATTTTTATTTCTTTCATAAATGAGGTTGAGATTTTCAATCACATGTTTATTGGCTGTTTGGCTTTACTTCTCTGTACATCACAGTTCACAACATTTACTCATTTTTCTACTGGATCTTTGTAGCAGATGTTATGACGCACTGCTTAGGTCCCCTTCAAGACTCTAAAGGACTTGTTTCCACAGCTGCTTGGAGTACTACCAGCAGATGACCCTCGACAGTCAGCCTTCTAAAATTGCTTCGGTTAAAGAGAGTCACCTCCCCAAAGGTCATGGCCCTTCTCAGATCAGGTCGTATCAAAAGCCATGCCCTCTTGCCCCAGCGCGAGAACTCTCTGAAGGGCCATCCTGGATTTGGACCTGCTTGTACAGCCAGGCTATTTTACAAATGAGAGTATGAAAGGTGTTATTAACACTTCAAAAATACCGCAATAGTATTATAGGCCCTTGGGTTTCCCAGGACTAGATATATTTACGAGGAAAACAAAGATCTGGGAGAAAATAAGATATGAGTGAGAATTATCCTCCAAGGACTTCGGATATTGGAATTAACACATAAAGAATATAAAAATAGCTATCTATGAAACATGTGAGAAAATGAAATAAAAAGTGAGCAAGACCAAAAAGATTTGAAAAGGACCCAAATAGAACGTTTAGACGTAAAAATGTGATCACTAAGATTAAGATTCAATGAACATAGTAAACGAGAGACAGGACTCTGAAGATTTAGTAAACTGGAAGACAGATCTGGTGTAATCACCTAGAACTCAGCAGAGAGAGACAAGATGTCGAAAATGTAAAAGAGGAATTAAGAGACACGAAAAATAAAATAAAAAGGTCTAAAATATGTATAATTAGAGGCCATAAAGGCAAGAACAAAGAGAATGAAAAGGAGGCAATATTTAAAGAGATAATGGCTATATATTTTCCAAAACTAAGAAGCTATAATCAAAATGTGTATCAAACAGGAAAAAATCAGCCACACCTAGACATACAGTAGCACAACTGTGGAATGCCCTATTGAGAAGAATCTAAAAGCAGCCTGAGAAGAAAGGTAAATCATCTATAAATGAATGACAATTCAATAACAGACTCCTCCAGAGTAACAATGAAAGGCAGACTGGAGAAACATAATAAAGACTGAGTTGAGATAAGTAACTATCTAGAATTGTATATATAGGAAAATTATAGAATTGTATATATAGAAAAATGTAGAAATGTAGAAGCCAAAGAACTTATATGTACGACCCATGGACATGAACTAAGGGGGGGAATGTGGGTGGAAGGGGGCGTGCAAGGTGGAGGGGAATAAATGGAGGAAAATGG
>VMDR010020694.1:0-10484 GCA_007922815.1 Macrotus californicus | reverse complement strand
ATAAATTCAATCCCGTAAAAATTTCAATTATCTCCTAATTGCTCCATAGAGCCAGTTTAATTCTACTGAAAGTCCAGTCATTGTTTCATAAATTGTTCCAACTCTTTGTCACTTTTTATGAAAATGTATCCAATACACTTCTGAAGAAGAAAACAGGTTGGGGTGAAGGGGTGTCTCACTTTGCTAGGTATCAATAATTAAAAGTGGTAATGATTAGGAGAATTCAAGAATAGAAAAATACACTTTGAGAAGAATAGAGCTCAGAAATAGACCAAGGCATAGAGAAACCCAGGCCAGGTGACATTGCAGCTTACTGGGAAAAATCTGAGCTATTAACTAGCATGCTAATAATTGCTTATCTAAATGTGAAAATTATTAGATCTATTTTATGCCATGCCCCCAAAATCTATTTTAGATGCATTAAAGACATGACCATGAAGAACAAATTTTTAAACATTTACAATAAATATTGTGGAAATAGAGAGAAAAACCTGAAAGAAAATAGGTAGAAAACCAAAAGAGGAACTTTACAAAAAAATATATATGTACACGCAAAAAAAAATCCACCAAAACAATAGTCGTAATGACCATTGCTCAGGTTTATTAATCATCAGTAAAATCCAGATACAACCTTAATTAAATATAATATTATAAACACCAGCTCGGGAATTAAAAATAAATATGACAACATCAAGTCTTGTTCAGTGGTGGAAGTATAAATTGGCACAACTTTTAAGAAACAATTTGGATTTCCTGTTGAATTTAGAGATGTGCTTAAAGAAATAAGATTTATGTTTCCATTATCTTTCATAAGGATAACTTGCACATATGCGCTATAAGTCATTTAAGTTTTGTTTGTATGACAAAAAAATCAAAAACAACCCAAACATCCACTGATAGGAAAATGAACAAATATACTGTGTTCTAATTCTACAATGAACCATTACGAGTATGAATGAACTGGGCGTGGGCACCCACGAAGGTGACTTCCCCAAATATGATCTAGAATATTTAACAAGTGAGTTATAAAAGGGGAAATACTGCATGATTCTGTTTTTCAAATTTCAAATATATGCAAAAGTAAATAATATATTATATTGGGATACATATGAGGTAAACGTTTAATGCAAAGCAAAATAATAATGCACACAATCTTTAGAACACATTTGTCACCTCTGACAAAACCTGAAAGAAACCTGAAGAGGATGTAAGTCATCAAGACTTCAAAATCCTGGTAAGATTCTGTTTCTAAAGCTGTATGGTGGTCACATGGATGTCTGGCCTTATTTTCTCCTTAAAACCATATTTCTATTATATATACTTTTGACTGTGATATGTTTGAAATATATGACATGTTTTGGAATTAATAAAGTATGAGGGAGGGCCCAAAAAACAGAATTTACTTATAAAGAATTGTGTATTCATTCTTACATGTTTAAACTTTAGCCACCTTCAAAGTGCTCTCCATCTGATGGACCACACCTATTGAGATGTTGTTCCCACTGCTCAAAACAGTTTGTGAACTCCTCAATTTGGATGCCTTTTAGTGCTTCTCTGCCTTTTTCTCTGTTCCACCTTTTCCACAGGGCAAAACGTTTCCTTTTGAAGACTTTTTTCATCCGGGGAAACGGAAAAAGTCACTCGGGGTGAGATCAGGTGAATAGGTATGGGGGTCATGCCACTTTTTGATCAAAAACTGCTGAACACTCAGAGCTCAGTGTAGTGTGGGCAGGTGCCCTACTCAATCAGCCATCATGAAACCAGCAAACGCATTGAAAGAGTCTTCAAAAAAAATTCACTGAAGCTGAATGCAGCCTCTCACAACAAGGTCAGCTGATACATTGATACAGTGGGTCCCCAGAACATGCCCCTAGTGGGGGAAGCCTGTACTACAAGGGCCTGCCCTCCAGAAGGTAATTCTTGTTTTTGGGGAGTCCCGCCTCATATAATAAATAAATAAGTCTGGAAAATTTTCTTTCTACAAAATGTTGTAAAATGACATTTAAGAATTCAATGTTTAGGCTTTTAGAAATATGTTTTAAACATATATCAAAATGTGGGCTAATTGAAAGAAGTGTTTGGTTCTATAATACAGTGTGAAATTAAAAGGCATATTGAATAGTATAATATGTAGAGATAATTAGATAAATCTTTTAGTATCATAAAGGATGATGGCATTAAAAAACACAGCCCACCTCTCCTAACTCTTGCTGGTAGATTAGGGAATCAAGTATAGATCCTATTATTTGATAACTTCCTGTTACTCAGAGCTGAGAAGACCGAATGCTCCTTAGGGGGTTCACTCGTTACAACACTAACATCCTACAGAGTCAGACGAGAGAGTATGTGGTGGATTCCTCTTCTGATTACAACAGTCACAATAGGAACAGAGCAGAGTCACTTACTAGCTGGCCTGGTGTGGCCTGGTGTTGACTGATGCTTTTATAACAAAAATGATCTGTGATGCAAAGAGACATGAAGGCAATAAGGCTTTAAGGAATGTACATCATCCACTCCACAGGAGAAATCTGAAATTTGTGAAGCTCCATATCTGTTGCTAAATCATCCTTCTAATATTCTGTGAGGATGAGAAAAGCCTAGACATTGAAAATGGCATGGCATCAAAAACATATGAGTGCACACCAAGTTTGTGTGGATAAATATATGCCAAAACTTAGAAATTCACCTTTGGCCTACTACAAATATCCTTTGCTCATTTGAATATTTTATTAACCAGATGGGTAAGAGTATTAGGATATCATGAGGTACTGTGCAGTCTTCTTTTTTTTAAATATTTTATTTATTTGTTTTTAGAGAGGGAGGAAGGGAGGGAGAAAGAGAGGGAGAGAAACATCAATGTGAGAGAGGAATATCCATCGGTTGTCTCCCTAGACATTTGGACTGGGGATCGAACGTGCAACCCGGGCATGTTCCCTGACAAAGAATCCAACCTGTGACCTTTCTCTTTGCAATGCTCAACCAACTAAGCCACACCAGTCAGGGCCAGCCAAGACTTCTTAAAGGAGAGCTACACGTGAAAGTCTCTAGATCTTTCCTGGAAATACTTCGAACGCAGATTAAAGGCTCCAGTCATCCACAGCTGGCAACTCTAGTTCTTCTCTATTTAGCTTTCAAAAAGCAGCAGAGCATCATGTATTATATTAGTCTACAAAATTACAGATGACATTTGAAATAATAATAATTCATGACACAAAAAAGAAATCATTGTATGAAATTTTACAATTTTTATGTGTGTTTAATCTTCAGCATGTGCCCCAAACCACCATGATCACTAATGAAAGTTATGTTTGATGTCATATGGAAAACAGACCTTTGCGATTATACTGTCTAGGTTCTTGAGAACTAGTGGAGTCTTTTGAAACTAAATTGAATGTGGCTTGAGGTATTCAATGCAAACTGGACAAAACCTTTAAAAATTTGTTAACAAAATTATTTTAACAACTACTTTAAAATAGTTTTCTAATTCAGTTTTTTAAAAAGTGTGTAATGGGACATTTGGATGCAAAGAAGTTATGTAATCAGTGGATAAAAACAGCATTTCATGTATTGTTATTTAATAACAGCAAGGATATTTTGATATAAAGTGCTACTTTTTAAATAGGCTTTATTTTTAGAGAAGTTTTAGGTTCACAGCAAAATTGTGGGAAAGGGGCAGAGATTTCCTGTATTTCCCTTGCCCCCATGAATGCACAGCCTCCACCATTACCAGCACCACCCACGAGAGGGACATTTTTTACAATCAATGAGCTTGCATTAAAAAATCATGATCACACCAATGATATACATCTGATAAGGGGTTAATAACCAAAATTTATAAAGAATTCATATTACTCAACACCAAAAAAAACAAACAACCCAATTTTAAAATGGGCAAAAGACTTGTATAAACACTTCTTCAAAGACATCATACAAATGGTCAACAGACATATGAAAAGGTGCTCAATGTCACTAATCATCAGAGAAATGCAAACTAAAACCACAATGAGACACCACCTCACACTGATCAGAATGGCCATTATCAATAAATCAACAAAAAGCAGGTGTTGGTGAGGATGTGGAAAAAGGGGAACCTTAGTACACTGTTGGTGAGAATGCAGACTGGTGCAGCCACTGTGGAAAGGAGTATGGAGTTACCTCAAAAAAATTAAGAATGCCTTATGATCTAGCAATTCCACTTCTGGAAACATATACACAGAACCAAAAAAAATTATCAAAAGAATATATGCACCCTTTATGTTTATTTCAGTGTTATTTACAACAGCTAAGATATGGAAGCAACCCAAGTACACATCAACAGGTGAGTGGATAAAAAAGCTGTTAAATATTTGTGCAGTGGAATATTAATCAGTCATAAAAAAGAATGAAATATTACCCTTTGCAACAGTATGGATGGACCTAGAGCATATTATGTTAAGTGAAATAAGTCAGTCAGAGTAAGACAAATACCATATGATTTCACCTATATGTGGAATCTGAAGAGCAATATAAATGAACAAACAAAACAGAAACAGACTCATAGATATAGAGAACAAATTGATATTAAAAAATCATTATTATTATCACTCAAAATCCATAGTTTATGTTAGGATTCACTCTGGGTATTCAAAACAGGTTTTCGTTGAACAATGGGTTTTCACAAGTGTGTAATGATGGGTATCCCCCAATGCAGTATCGTACAGAAGAATTTCATTGCCCTAAAAATTCTCTGTGCTCCAAGTATTCATCCCTCCTCCCTGGTGACCACTGACCTTACTATCTCCATAGTTTTGCCTTTTGCAGAATGTGTCCCAGAGTTGAAAATATACATATTTGTGTAGCCTTTTCTGTTTGGCTTCTTTCACTTAGTAATATATATTTAAGTTTCCACCATGTCTTTTCATAGCTTGATAGTTCATTTCTTTTTAGTGCTGAATAATATGCCACTGTCTGGCTGTACTACAGTTTACTCACTCATTCACCTACTGAAGGACATCTTAGTTGCTTCTAGGTTTTATCAATTACTAATGCAACTGCTATATACGTCCTTGTGTAGTTTTTGTGTAGACATAGTTTTTAACTCCTCTGAGTGAATACCAAGGTTCACATTTTTGGATTGTATGCCAACATTATGTTTAGTTTTATAAGAAGCTGCTAAACTGTCTTTCAAAGTAGCTGTACCATTTTTCATGCCCAGCAGAACTGCCTAAGAGTTCCTGTTTCTCCATATCCTCACCAGCATTTGGTGTTGTCAGTGTTCCAGATTTTGGTGGTAATTCACTGTTTTATTTCCAAAAAGTATGTAGCAGTATCTCACTGCTGTTTTATTTGCAACTCCCTAGTATGATGTTGAGTGTCTGTTCATATGATTATTTGCATCATTGGTATGATAATTTTTGCTATTTTATAAACCCCTATATGATGCTGAAATGTTCATGCTCCTTTCTACCAACAATAATTCTTTACCATTTCACTGGAGATAAATAAAAACTTATCTTTTAAACAACTTGTAATCTTGGACACTAATAAAGCATGTACTAAAATCACAAAATTAGTGAGAATGTTTCAAACATTTGTTTAGAGCTCTACGTTCCCACTGAACAAGTGTCTGGAAGAGTAAGCATCTTTATGCTTTGACAACTTCTTTATTCTACATCTTCACACTCATGGCAACAATTGTAAAACGCAGGTTGCAATTCAACACCAAACTGACCACTCAAGAAAGGACTTCGATATTGCATTTAGCCCAGATTCAATAGAAAGGCTTAAATTCTGGTTTTAAAAGTGTGTATTGCCCCTCATTCAAGCATCACTATGTATTACTATTTTCAAGTTCAAACAGCATTTTAGACATCATTTAACTTAAAACTCTGAGGAAATAAAAGCTTCATTTAAAAAAGAAACAGAATCAAAATTATAAGAATATATATTTTTAAAAAACTCTAGTCAATTTTACACCAACTACTGCATATAATACACCAACTGAGATATAATTTTAAAAATTAGAAGTGTTTATTGCATCATTTCCACACAGAAACATAATATTGCTCATGCAGTCTTTGTAGAAACCACTTGGTATTAGGATTTGCATTAAGAAAGACTGAACTGGTGCCACACAAAGCAGCTTACATTGTTAAACCATTTCATTTCCAGCATCACAAGCCTGATATTGCAATGATCTAATTTAGCTATAGAAGTGGGCTGACCTGAGAAACACTCCAGAAAATGATATTGTCTACTCTGGGGTAGGGGGGGAGCTGGATAGACACCCACAGGTTGTTAAAAGAGGATATAAAGAAAGAGAACTTTTTAATTTTGCATGAATATGCATACATGTGTTGATCCAAGTAAGCCTCTTTGAGACATCCTTTGGGATGTTGCAAGTAAGTTGCCTGTCATTGAGATCTCAAATCAAAAGAGCAAATATTTACAGAACACAAATACTATAGTGAGATAGATTGCTAATATGGATTAAAATTTTTCTAAACAAAAGAGTAATGCCTTTTCAGCAGCTAATGTATCAGTGGCATTTTCAGAACATAAATCTGACAGTGTGGTACACGGGATGGGTCCAAGGTGAGGAATGGGTTAATCTTGGGAAAAGCCAAATCAGGCTGGTGACAGTGGAAAGGAAGAGCAGGTGTCAGAATCTTTGTAAGAAATGAGTCAACGCACTTGGGAATTTTTCACATGCTCCTTCTTAGGGAAGGGAGAAGGAAGGGTGCGACGTGACCCCAAACTTCCCACCTGGCTGACAAAGTGAGGCAGTACTCCCACACCTGCTTTTTCTTAGACTGCATCTCCACACAACAGGGCAACATGGTCCCCTCTGCAAACGGAATTTTGTCAATCTTTATCAGTGCCTAAAAAGAAACATCTTGGGCCCTGACTGGTGTGGCTGTTGGTTGGGTGTCATCCCACAAAACAAAAGATTACTAGTTCTTTTCCCAGCCAGGGCAGGTGCCTGGGTTGTAGGTTAGGCCCCTGGACAGGGCGCATGGGAGAAGCAACCGATCGATCAATGTTCCTCTCCCTCTCTTTCTGCCTCCCTTTCCTTTTCTAGAAAGAAAGAAAGAAAGAAAGAAAGAAAGAAAGAAAGAAAGAAAGAAAGAAAGAAAGAAAGAAAGAAAGAAAGAAAGAAAGGGAGAGAGAGAGAAAGAGAGAGAGAGAGAAAGAAAGAAAGAAAGAAAGAGAGAGAGAGAGAGAAAGAGAGAGAGAAAGAAAGTCTTTTTTTTAAAAAAGGACCAGCTTACACCCAAAAATTGGCTTCATACCTCAAACTATCGTTATTACAATCCTTAAGTATTTATTATCCTTCTGATAAAAGGTAGTAGAGAACATGAAGGTATGTATAAAGTAATACATACTTTTGTTTTGCCAGAGAGAAAACTCATATAACCTATTTTTCCTGAGCTCTAAAATACTGTGTCCAATCAATTACCAAACTCTGTTTCTTTCAACCCAAATAGTTCTTAACTTCATCCTCTCCAATTGTCTTCAACCAAGCCATTTCTTTTCTTAGAACAGTGCAGTCTCTCCAAGGATACACAATCTAATGCAAAATCTTTATGATAACTGGACTTAGTCTCATAATGTCTGTACTCTGACTGATGAATGGACTTCTGTTTGCTTCTAGATATTCGGAACCCCTCTTGTTTTCATTTGAAACTTTCTGGTTTCCTGAGTGAAATTCCCTATCCTCAAAACTTGTTTAATGTCCCAGGGTTAGTAGGACTGTGGCTCTGTACCATTTTTTCAGTTCTCTGTTCAGAAAGTAGAGCTTTACAAACTATCACGGGCCACATGGAGATCAGGGAAGACATCCTGATGCTAAATTCCATGCTCCTGACTCCAATTAGTTGCCACTTTGCCTGGACCACTGACTGGTTTTAAGCACATGCTCCAGTCAAAATATTCCTCATGGAATGATGCACTCAACTTCCTGCTGGCCCTAAGTGGAGCCCATTTCTACAAGTCTTGCATTCTGTCAGGGCGAGGGCCCTTCCAGTTGCTAGTCAAAAATCTGCTCAATCCAAGGAAAAACGGGATTGAGGAGAAGATGACTCATTCAGCAGTGGGAATTTTGAGTTTGATATGTTATGAATATTCATCTTACCAGCTATGAAAATATACTCTTAGCCAACTGTCCAAGAGCCCAAAATCTTGTCACACTATAGCACCATGTGCCTGAGAAATTGATCTAATTCTGCGTATTTTTCTTGTTTCAGTTTTCTTAGAATTTTTATATGTAGAAACACATAAAATACTTTTTCTACACCTTAAAATATTATTTTAAGTTTTGTTTTGGATATCGTGTAGACAAAATATCTGGATAACGAGTCAAAATGTTGCTTTTCATTCAGACAAAAATTTTGTATTTGATTGATCCAATAGACAGAAAACAATTGAATTCCTAAAAAATCATTTATAAAATCCCCGGGATACAAAATGATGAGTGGCATTTTCAACTTTTAAAAGCTATTGTTTATTTTCTTTTTTACTGCCATCTGTATTTATGGTTGAGGGAGGGATGAAAGTCAGGGGTGCAGAGGTCATCCAAAAGAGAAGTAAAGAAGTGACTGGCTTTTCAGGAACACATAGACAAAACCAAGGGGGATGAGATCAGGGAGGTGGGGATGGCTGGGGTAGGGGAGAGTGGTGGGGGGAAATGGAAATAACTGTACTTGAACAACAACAAAAAAAAGTGACTGGGTTGAAATAATTCAAAAGTGTTTTCATAGTTGATGAACAAGTTAACCAGCAATTTAATCACACAATATAGTGATGCTTTTTGCAATATCCCCAGGTGAGTGAAAATGTAAATTTGGCCTCATGTCTAAATGAAGTGAATATCAAAAGGAAGTAGGTGACTGTAACCAATTCTGCACTATTCAGTATCGGCAGCAGAGTTGAGATCTTATCCATTCTATCATAACTGCATTCTAACATAAGTACAGAGTCTGAAATGAAATACTCACTCTCAGGTAGTCACGTCCCAGAACATCAAAGGATGTAAAGGTAATTAGTAGTACCTTTTATTATGAGTGGAACCCCAGCATGAGCTAGTCAACTTCAGTATTTATTGCTCAGAGTTACTCTCCTGCTTGGATTATTTAATTGAATCAGACAGTTCTGCATTTTGCAAGTTAATAAAAATGTGTACTTATATCTATACCTTTCCCCAAAAGAAAGATTTGAAAAAGTATATCCTTGTAAATTAAAGCCAACTTTTGCAATCCTCTTTCGTATGTAAGAGCGAGTTAGCAGCAGAGAAAATGTGTTTTATGCACAAAACACAACCATAAAGAGGGAAAAGAGGAGAATTCTCTAAGCCAGAAAAATAAAGGTAGAAAGAAGAGAGAAAAAACAATAGCAATGCCATGTTGCATACATAATAAAAATGACATAGAGTTCTTAATGTAGAGCTTTGGTAACCAAGTTTTCATTTCTGGCGGATTTCACAGGAAGATTTTTAAATTATTTTTTATTAATAGTATAGTAGAATACTAATTCTACTCTCAATCATAGATGTTCACACAAAAATAAAATTCAAAATGTTGCAAACCAATAAATAAATGTGTTGTACAGTGAGTTTAGGTTATGTTTACATAACCTTACATATCATCATATTCTAATGCAGAGGGCAATACCTTTAAACTGTCATACTTTGAAAACTCTTTTGTAAGTTAGGGCCCACCAAATTATGGTAATTTTTTTGATAAATTTACTTCTTTACCGAGTACACAGGTTAAATACACACACATATACCCCCCCCACACACACACACACAAACATACTGTAATGCACAAGATACAAATTCTAGATTTACAACGTTCTTCTCTGGCTTTTAATTATGTTTCCACAAGAATGACTAAAATGAAAAGGACATAGCATCAACAAGGATAAAAAACCATGAGAACTCTCAAAATTTGGTGGTAGCAACTTAAATTGACCCTATGTATACCTTCTGATTCAGTAAATTCACTCCCAGACACAGCCCAGATAGATGTGAGAGCTTACATCTGCCAGAGGACACCATATCAAAGGAGTGTTGTGCATAACAGCCCACAGTGGAAGCAACCCGAGCATCCATCCCTGTGGGAGATAAATGGGTTGTTGTACATTAACACGGGGGAATATGCCACAGCCATGATAGAGCAAACTGCTGCTACTTGCAATAGGACAAGCCTGACTCACCTAATCTTGGGATGATCTAACAAGACACAAAAAAAACACATTCCATTTCTATGAAATTCCAAAACAGATAGAATTATTCTATTGTCTAGATATCAGAAGAGCAGTTAGCTGTCAGTGGGAGTTAGGAGTTGGGACACAGAATGAGGAAGCTGCTGGCAGCCTGGGAATGTCCTGTATCAGGATCAAGGACATGGGTACAAATGAACATGTGTGCAAAAATCATCGAGAAAGACTTTAAGACCTACATGTATCCATAGTCATAAGTCAGTCAAATATACACACATATGAAT
>VMDR010020693.1:0-17370 GCA_007922815.1 Macrotus californicus | reverse complement strand
GGTTTTAATACCCACTATTTACAGCTCAGGTAATGTGCAGATTGGATTTCTTTGGAATCAAATGTAGTTTCTCACACTCTGTAGTAAATGTTAATTTGTTGTAAATGTACCTATTCTTTAGAAATATATTCCAAAGTGGAAATACACCTAAATGGAGGTCCTTTTACCATATAAATGTATGCAACCATAAGTTTCAAATATATTTTTCAATATAGAACAAGATATTAGACTACATTATCATGTAATTTCAAAATCAGGGACTGTCCTTAGTCAGATGACAGATGCATAAGAGCAATTCTGTAGAATTGGCCTTCCTCTCTGCTGACCCTAGTTGGTTCTGCTTCTCCCTCCCTCTCTCTCTCTGTCTCTCTCTCTCTCTCTCTCTCAAAGCAAATTAAGTCCATAACATTAGATGACCTATACACATGTGAATTTTCTGAACTGTTAAGCATATATAAATAAAGAATGTTTAAAATACTGTCTTAGTCACTGACTCTAGGAATTGTTAGTCTCTTCCAGAAAGGAGAAACGCATGCATGGGTCTCTGACATGCAAGCTTCAGTAATCTATTCTCAGTACCCCCAGAAGGAGCTGTTTTTCCTCTCTTTAAGGTTAGGAAAGAGGGAATAGTATTCTTTTATCATTGGGCTCTTAAGTTTTTTTTCTTTAAAGCCTGATTCCCTCTCATTATCACCCATCAGCCACTGCTGCAGCGCAAGAGACAAAATGGTTGTGCTCGGGATCCATATTGCTTTCAGTCCTGCGGGACAATCCCATTTAACGTTTCTAATCCTTTGTCATTTGCCTTTATCCACTACATTTGGACAATTGATGCAAAGAAAATTTCTAATGTAATATCTTCTAAAATTGAAAGTAGGTGTATGGCGTTATTAAAGATACAATGAAAATTAAGTTCGGCATTTTTATAAAATAAACTCAAAGTTAATGGGCATGCATTTCTAGAGTGATCTTCAAACTTAATTTAAAAGGTGGTGCACCTTTCACCTAATGCCTGGGAGACTGTGCATATGAAGAATATTCGAGTGATCAAAATTACTGCATTCCCATAACAGTCAACTCTAATCTAGGGGTGGACAGAGGTCTTCATCACAGATGAAGTGTGACCTCACCCTGTAATACGATTCTGCTTTTCGCAGGCACCCAGAAGAGCAATTGAACATGTGTGCAAGGCACCGAGCTCAAGTGATACCATCTGGGAATCAGAATCAAGTATAGAGGAAGGCATTTGTTTGCATTTGGGAGCAAAATGTAATGATTAAATATATTGTTGAATACATAAGGTAACTTTTAGATCATCATCCTCAGTTTAATTGAATCCAGTGTTTGGGATATCTTTTATATTTAGAATGGGATTTATAAGACTCAAATATGTCTTCCAATAGGCAGCTCCAGAGGGCAAGCTAAAAACAAAGGCTGGAATTTGTTGGGAAGCAGATTTCTGTTCAACGTAAGAAAGAACTTTACTCCACTTTAAAAAATAAGACAAATTTAGAATAAGACAAATGATCAAAAACTGGCATATGGCAGATGACTCGTCCAATAAATTCCTGCACAGGAATGTACAACCAAAGATTTCTATATTCTATTTACCTATTTTTATCTTGATAGTTTTCTGATGTAAGACCAATTGCTCCCTCCTCCAATTTATTCAGCATTTTTGTAACTTGATTTCAATGGTTCTGCATACTCAAGATTTCAGTAGGGCTTGAGTCTTAAAACTACATCACTTCAGGAGCATTCTTCTTGAAGGAAATTTGTTGTTTTAACTACTCAGGAAAAAGTCTGTAAATGGTGCTGACATTTATGGCAAGCTGCTAATAAGGATTTTTCCTTCTGCCTTCCATAGGTGCACATTTGTTTTATAGTAATTAGAAACTGAAAGACCAGTACCTAAAACTTTGTTCTAATTGTTGTTTTAGCTGCAAATGTCGCTATATAACTAAATGTAGTGATTCTAGTTAAAGATTGTGTGATTTGAAAGAATATCTTAAAAATCTAGATGTAGTTATAAATATTTAATGACACTATGATGCTTAATCAAATTTAATATCTAAATAGGGGATTTAATCAGAGGATGATACTATTACACACATTAAAAGATAACTCTTCTAAATCATATTGAAACTTGAAAATAACCTTGGAATCTCATACAGCTTTCAACATGGCATACAAACCTGCTCCATATTGTAAAACATCCTTGAATGATGATTTTTTCAATTTCTAATTCAGTGCTTTCAGGGGTAAAGGGCTCACTACCTTCATTTTTGAACAGTTCTCTCAGAAAGTTCTTCCTAACATTAAAAGCAATTCTGCCTCCTGTATTAATTTCCAGCCCTTGGTCCTTGGTGGTGGTTTCCACAAGTGTTTGAAAAAGTAGCATGGGTCCCACGTTTCCGATATCACAGCCTCGTTTTATTTCTTGTTTAAATGCTTAGCACTTTAAAACCTGCCATGATGGCCAGGGTTACATGTTTCTCCTTGTAAAATTGCCTCTGTTCTAGCTTATCACCCTTTTGGTGGGTTGCACGTGACCAGCGTGGGGGGACTTGACAACTCACGCATCTCATTCCCTTAACCAGCTCACTAGCTCCTATAAATCCAGCGGGGGGTGGAGCCTTGCACTCTCTCTCCCTCTCCTTCTATCCTCTGTCAGCATAATCACAAACACATTTTCTCGGAGAGGAATTCTAAAGCCAAATATTAATGTCTCAATCATTTGTCATTGGGTATGCTTTTCAGAATTTTTTCTTATTTTTATATTTTTATTGTTCAAGTACAGTTGTCTCCATTTCCCCCCTGCCCCACCCATCCTCACCTCCCACTCTTGACCCTACCCCCTTTGGTTTTGTCCGTGTGTCCTTGATGAGTCTTCCCCTATTTTCCCCTATTATCCCTCTCCCCTGGTCCCTCTGGTCACTGTCAGTTTGTTCTTTATTTCAGTGTCTCGGGTTATATTTTGCTTGCTTGTTTGTTTTGTTGATTAGGTTCCCAAAACTCAAAAATAAAAGACCTCCAAAAGCATACAAAAAATAGAAACCAGAGCAGTCAAGTCCACAATGGTGAAGTTACTGAGGACAGTTTGCTTACAGATCAAGAAAGACCACGCTTATGGTAATAGATAATCTAAGTTTGGAGATTCTGTGCTGTTAGCCAGTTGGATAGAGTATGATATTTTCCATAAAATAATGCCATTATTTAAAAAAAACTTAATGGGTCATGTAGCTTTATTCATTTCAGTAACGTTGACCACATTGTCAACCTTAAACTGTCTAACTCACTCAACAAATTGTGAATTTGGTTCCAAGGGTAGCAAGGCTGCTGGAATAACAAGACGGGTACAGTTCTCTGAGTATCACTTTGTTGTATAAATATTTCTTTGCATGTCTGTCTTCCTCATTTAATTGGAAGCACTTTGGAATAGGGGCCTATATTCATCATTTCTGCACCTAGAAATTAGCACAGTGCCTGAATATAATAAAGCATCCAATAAACAGATATTGAGCCAACATGTGAAGCAAAATATATTTATTGTTACTGAAAGGATTTGCTATAATCGTACAAGCTGCAACTTATTTTCATCTACAAAGGAAACTGGGTTGACATTAAGATTTTACATTTTAGAATTGTATCACATTGTACTTTATTCTTAATGTGTATGTTAATTCTTTTTGTAATATGTTTCTCATTTAAAGTCTAAGAAATTGGATTAGTTCATTTAGACAACTTCATTTTTTGTTACTTTATGGAAGAGTTAGTAATGAAGCATTTTTTATTTGAGAGTGAAATTGCATTACACAGTGCACTGCCCACCTTTGGAAAGCATGTGGAGTTGGCTGTATAACTGTATAGTGTATGTATGGTTGGTTCTTGAAAATGAAATTACAGATTCGAAGTCGTTTATCCACCTAGTGAGTTTTATTTATAGTATCTAGTTATCTGTTTCCTTTCAAAGGCAATAGTAGATAAGACAACAACTGCCAGTTTCATGAGCAGACCATTACTCCTCTAGAGCATAATAGTGTTAGTGACCTTTTTCCCTTTGGCGGATAGTGCTCAGATCTACTTACATCGCATACACAAGTATTTTGCTTCATTTTTCTGTTAGTGGAATGTGGTCTGTCCTATGCTATGAGAAATAAAATCAGCCTTTTTGTAGGTCCATGTTAACCAGATTAACATGTAATAAAATATTTCAATTCTATAAAATATTTATTAATTTATTAAAACGTATCCCAGAAAAGAATATATTCTCCTTGTATTTATTGCTATTAAAAATAAAAGAGGTAGATAAAGTCGTGTGCTAAACTAAGGCTCTTACTTTCTTGACATCCCCTTCCCCAGATGCTCTGCGTGGCTCTGAGGCAGTGAGCCTCAGGATTACTGAGTTTTCAACGGTTGAGGAGAGGGGCTTCTGTAGCGATGATCACATGTCCTGTAACGTAGACTTCAAGGGGTCACCCTGGTCTGAAAGAATGGAGTACCAGCTAGACTTCAGATGAGTCATAGGTGGGAAGAGACCCTCCAGGCTCTGACCAAGCTAAGAAAGAATGGACCAGTTATCTGTGAGCCACAAATGACAGCCACAGGAGCTAGCTGGAAGTACAGGCCCAGGTACTGGCCCACTCTGGACCAGGAGGCTGCCAGGGGATGAGCCTCCTTCCTGCCTCATAGGCCCAAATGCTCGTGGGGTAGAGCTGTGAATGGGATCAAAGTCTGAGGGACTATGGGACAGATGCTGTCATTTGCAATCCCTATCATTTTCTTTTTTCTGTCTTGTTTCTCGTTCTATGTGATGAGCTGTGATTTACTAAATGACCTTGGCTCCCCAGTCTCTTCTGGAGACCACTGCCCAGGCAGAAAGAGAGTTCTTCCTTGGAAATGCAACCCTTGAAAAATCTAGCTCTGTTTTTATCCCACACGACTGCACAGACCAGTTTTCTTCTCTGAAATCTGAGGCTCTCTGATGATCTCTGGTTAATCCTTGGTCCAAACTTACCTGCTCCAGACTTCTCTCCTCATCACCTCCAGTTTTCCATGTGCCTCCAGATTTCTGCACTGCACTTTGCTCTCAAACACTGACTCATCCCTTCTCTTCGGTCTGCATAGACAGCAGCCTTTGACAAAGTTCATGAAAAACGTAAGAGCTGGCCTGTTACCACGTCGCTGGGGATGCTCCCCTCAAATCAGAGGTCTCCTTTCTCAGTCCACATTTTAATAGTCACAGGCACCCAATGAAGCTTTCCTCTTGAGTCATTAAACAGAACGGCCAGTAATCTCAGTCCAATGCTTCGGCACTTGAAGTTCTCTCCCTGAAATCTGAGCCTGCCTGAATTTGCCCCTTTCTCCCCACTACAGGAGGAAAAAGGGGAAAGGCCCTGTTTTCGAAATTTAATCTCCATACTAACAAAATAATTCGCAAAGAGCATATAAATGATTAGTTTGTGCCCTTTCTAAATCACCAAGATTTACTTAATATGGTGCTGCAGGCTCTTATACATTTGCAACATAGTTTGCAAGTAGTTTTGTCAAAAACTATTTGTAGCCATTGGCCAGTATACAGATTTTAGTAGATTTATATTATGTATATTTTCCAGAGAGAGTAATCCTTAAAAAGTAATAGCCTTGCCCAGACTGGCAGAGCTCAGTGGATTGAGTGTGGGCTGCAAACCAAAGGGTCGCCAGTTCAATTCCCAGTCAGGGCACATGCCAGGTCCCCAGAGGGGGCACATGTGAGAGGCAACCACACATTGATGTTTCTCTTTCTCCTTCCCTTCCCCTCTCTCTAAAAATAAATAAATAAAATATTTTTAAAAAGTAATACTCGTTTTACTGTGAATATAGTTTCACAATCATGTTTATGAAGTGTTTTGAGATTTTTGAAACTACAAAATGTTGAATTTTTCAGCAGTGCAGCACTAAATCTACCTGATGAACATTAATTAATTAGAATGGCAGACTGTATTTTTAAATACCTTTGTAAAATCTTTGTTCCCAGAAAAATGTTTCTTTGTACTTACTGAATTTTGTAACTTTAAAGACTTCTATAGGCTTAATAAAACTAATGAAATCTGTGGGACCAAGCTTAAAATGCCATGTAGGCATCAATATGAAACAGACCCATCCTTGTATTTATGGTGTTAGACTTCCCCGCACCTGATAAATATTTTTGCATTACTTTTAAGTTTAGGGCTTATTGAACTTGATTTCGCACTAGTGGTAATTAGTGCATCTTCCATGGGAACTTAATTACCCTTCCCTAACCCTGACCAAAATGTATGCGATAAAATGAATTTAAAATTTTTAATCAAAGAAAGCCTTCCCCTTTAGGCTTTTCAGATTTAAAAATCCAATTAACCTTAACGTTTTTCTTTTAGAGATTAACCACTCTTTTATGTTATGAAACATAAATTGGAATTCAAACTATAGCTTTTTTAAAACAACCTTTTAACAAGTCAGTAAATTTTTTGTTTTTTTTTTTACAAATAGTATTTACCTTCTATCTATTCCTGCAGGAATATTGCCACAGTATTCGTTCATTTAAATATAGTACACATTTCTCTTACAAGCACAAATTAATATGCACTCATTTCTAAGAATTTTAATAAAGAAAAAAATTATTCAATAGTTTAAAGCATCTACATTTCTTCCATTGATAAGTGAAATGCGTTCCACGCAGTCAGATGTGTTCCACGTTCTCCTTCAACTCACAGAGTAGCTGGCTGCTTCTGCGAGTCTCTCCAGATTTGATTTTGCCTGATCTCTGTTGCTAACACTTTCAGTTTGGCCCCATTTGTGTTTCCCACTCTCTCTCAGGGACTCAGGCCTTAGAAAGTTCGTTGGCTTCTACATCTGCACTACTCAGGTGAGAATCCCCTTCTCTTCCTCGAACCACCGCTCTCTAGTCCAACCATGGCTCCTGTGGCTGACGCTAGATGGAGAATAAAGTCCAGATCTCCTGCACACACGAGAGGAGGGATCAGACTACCAGATCACAGAACTCTAGAGTGATCACAAAATGGGTGAGAGCTCTTAGTAGTCTACAAGGAATTTCAAATTTATTTAATATTTTATTTCACAAACTGCAATGCAGAAAAATGGGTAAATCTTTGAACAAAGTTAAAAAATTTTTTTCTTAATAATCTCCCACCCTGATATATGTATCCAACCCTCTATAATGTGCCATGTTGGCAAACTGTCAGATATCATCATGCAGAGAAGTCCTTTAATATTTTTTCACCTGGCAAATTGGGTGTGATTACCGTTTCTCATCAGTTCCCCAAGCAGACATCCTTACCAAAATAGAACAGACTTGAGAAAATGTGCAGGGGCCAGCTTATTTATATTTGGAAATAAAAAGGGGATGGTCAGACATGAAAAATTCCACTTGGAGATGATGATCCCTCTCATTAATGATTTAAGAGTCTTCCTGGATCCTGAAACTGAAATTAATGCAGCATCAGGGGAGTTAAAAAAAGCAGAGGCAAGTAGTCTAAATTCCATGCGACTGGGAATATCTCAGGAACCTATACAGTGCTGAGTCAGGACCACAGTGGAATGGGGAGGGCTGAAGCATAGAAACCAGCGATTCTATAAGAGGAGTTATATCAACAGCTGATGTCAACTGCCATTCCTCAACCCTGTTCTGCTCAGCCAACATCTCTGGCCTTAAGTGGGCTATGCTTATGTATGGCCAGGAATTATGACAATCTATGTCCTTGAGATGCAAAAAAAACTATAGGGTATTTTGTGGGGAATAGGAGGGATCTGGATTTACAGGTTCTGTTGGGCCCAAAGAAGAGACACTCAAATACAGTGGCTGGGCCCAGACTTCCTTGTTATAACTTCCAATGTGTCATAGAAATCTCTCTGAGCAGAAGGGGAAGCCTGCATGTGAAGACCCTGATGCTTAAGAAATGAAATTGGTTCTTCTTGCACGTTCTACTTCAAGCACTTTCTTAAGCTGGGGCATAGGTGCAGCCAACATGTCTGTATAATGACAGTATCATCATTTGCATAAAAAGGCACATGGTATTATGTGTCACTTAAAACAGGCCGGCAGGCTACCCTGGTCAAGTCCTCATATGACAGCAGGAGCTTTTAGTCAACATGTCTATACTGATCATGCATTTCTACATAATAAGCTACATCAAATTTAATGGCTTAAAACAATCTTATTGCTCATGATTCCATAGGTCGGGAATTTGGGCTGTGCTCACCAGGGAAAGCTTGTCTTTGTTCCAATGGTGTTGGCTGGAGAGATTCCCCGAGGGCTGGCAGCCTCACACAGCTGGTGCCTTGATGCTGGCAGTCAGTGTGGGACAGCTCGGTTCCCTTCCATGTGGCCTCTCTCTTTGTGTGCTCTCTTTCCTCTAGGGCTGCACTGTCCAATATGGTAAGCATGACATGTGGCTATTTACATGGAAAATCATATTACTGCAACATTTTTTAAATTAAAAATTTAGTATCTAAGTCACATTTCAAGTACTTAGTAGTTATGTATGGTTAGTGATTGGCACATTGGACACTGTTTAGTATTTCCATCAAGGCAGAAATTTCTGTTGGAAAGCACCAGTCTAGGGCTCTTCTTTCCATGTGGCCTCTCTCCAACACGATAGCCTGGACTTCTTTTCATGGTGCCTGGCTTCTCTCTTACAGCAGAACACAGGGCCTCAGGACCTGGCTTGGACGTCCCAGACACCACTTCTGCATTCTATCGGTCAAAACAATTCATAAAAGAACACAGATTCAAGAGGTGGGAAATAGACTCCACAGCAAAGAGCAAAGACATGTTGTAAAGGATGTAGAAACAGAGGGTTAGCATTCATTGGGAGCCATTTTTAACTATCTTCCACCACATCAAATTCAACTGTGAGTTCTTTCTGGGGAGTAAGTGCTCACATGCTGGCAGCTGGCCTCCTGTGTGCCTTGTCTCTTCACTCTCTTCTTGCATTACCTGTGCTTGTCTTTTTTGGGCAGCAAGTCCCTCTAACCTCTGCCTCCATATCCTCTCTCTCTCCCCCTTACCATTGCAAGGTTAAAATATGTTGTAAGGCAAAAATTGCTGAAGTTCCACTGTCAAACTTGATGATCACTGCCATGCCTACACGCTGAAATTTTTGCCCCCTCTTTTGTCACACTTACTTTGCAAAATCAAAACTGAAGTGATCTGATGAGACATCTATAGATTCCCTCTGACTTTGCTGTCACCAGTCGGAACAGTTCCTCACCTCCTCCTGCCCTCTCTCTCTCCGCTGGCCTCTGCGTGTACTCCTGGTGGGTGACCTCCCAGAGCTGCTGCTGTCCTGCTTGAGCCACTGCTTGATCTCCTCCTGGGCAGCCTTCTTCTGCTCCACCTCGCGCCTTGGAAGCCGCTCAAGTACGCGCACCGCTTTTCATCGTAGGAGCTGAGCACAATCCAAGCTGGTCCCCATCTCGCTTCTTCTTGCTGCCGCCCCTAACTGGGAGGCCTGCTCAGGTTCCCCCTGAACCAACGCATGAGGAATGCACTCTACTTCTGTACCCTGATTTTATATCTTGCAAATTTACTACGTTGGTTTATTGTTTCTAACGTTTTTGTTTTTGTTTTTTTTTGTGGAGGGGGTGAAGTCTTTCAGATTTTCTACATAAAGAATCATGTCATCTGCAAAAAAGTGACAAGTTTACTTTTTCATTCCCAATTTGGATGTCTTTTATTTCTGTCTCTTGCCGGGTTGCCTGGTTGACTTCCAGCAGTACTGTGTGGAATAATAATGGTGAGAGTGAACATCCCTGTCTTGTTCCTGAGTTTAGAGAAGATTTTACCTTTTCACCTTTTAGTGGGATATTCGCTGAGGGTTTGTCAAATATGGCTTTATTAGGTTATGGTGCTTTCCTTGTTACCCATTTTATTGAGTGTTTTCATAATAAATGGATGTTGTACCCTGTCAGGTGCTTCTTCTGCACCTGTTGATAGGGTCATATAATTTTTATCCTTTATTTTGTTAATTAATGTGGTAGATCACATAGAGTTATTGCGTATGTTGAACTACCCTTGTACCCCGGCAATGAACTCCACTTGATCAGTATTGTATTGAATATTATCTTTTTAATGTATTGTTGTATTCGATTTGTTGGTATGTTGTTTAGAATTTTTGCGTCCGTATTCATCAGAGATACTGGTCTGTAGTTTTCTTTTTTTGTGTTATCCTTGCCAGGTTTGGTAGTAGAGTTATGTTGGCTTCCTCAAATGTGTTAGGAAGCATTGCCTCTTCTTCACATTTTTGGAAGAGTTTGAGAGGGATAGGGATCCAGTCTTCTTTAAATGTTTAATAGAATTCACTAATGAAACCATCTGATCCTGGACTTTTAACTTTTTGTTTGTTTCAATTTCCTCACTGCTTGGTCTCTTTAGATTGGTCTGTTTAGATTTTCCAGTTCATTTGTGATTCAGTCTAGAAAGGTTGTATATTTCTAGGAACTTATTCATTTCTTTTAGGTTATTGAATTTGATGCCATAGAGTGTCTCATAGTATTCTTGTATGATCCTTTGTATTTCTGTGGTGTCTGTGGTAACTTCTCTTTCATTTTTGGTTTTGTTTGAATCTTTTGTCTTATTTCCTTGATGAGTCTTATCAGAAGTTAGTCAATTTTATTAATCTCTTCAAAGAACCAGCTCTTTGTTGTATTAATTTTTTTATAGTTTTTTAGTTCTCTAGTTCATTTAATTCTGCTGTAATTATTATATTTATTTTTATTTTTCAGTCCTCACTCGAGGATATGCCTATTGATTCTACAGAGAGAGGAAGGAAGAGAGAGAGAAAGGGAGAAACATCGATGAGAGAGAGAAACATCCACTGGTTTCCTCCTTTATGCACCCTGACTGGGGATTGAACCCGAAATCAAGGTATGTGCCCTGACTGGGAATTGAACCCATGACCCTTTGGTGTATGAAATGACACTCCAACTCACCAAGCCACCCAGGCAGGGCTGATCTCATTTTTATTATTTTCTTTTATTTTTTTATTATTCTGCTGACTTTGGGCTCCTTTTGTTCTCCTTTTTGTAGTTCTTTAACACATAATGTTAGATTATTTACTTGGAATTTTTCTTGTTTCTTGATGAGCATGTCATAATATAAACTTCCCTCGTACTACCACTTTCACGGCATCCAAAAGTTTTGATATGACATATTGTCATTCTCATTTGTTTTTTAAAGTCTTTGGATCTCACTTTTTATTTCTTCTTTGACTCGGTTGTTCTTTAATAGCTTATTGTTTTAATGTCCACACATTTGTGGTTTTTTCCACTTCATTTTGCAGTTGATTTCTAATTTCAAAGCATTCTGGTTAGAGGATATGCTTCATACCACTAATATTATTGTTGTTTTTTAAAAAGATTTTATTTATTTATATTTTTAGAGAGAGGGGAAAGAAAGAAGAAAGAGAAGGAGAGAAACATCAATGTGTGGTTGCCTCTCACATCCCCTACTGGAGACCCTAGCCTGCAGCCCAGGCAATTGCCCTGACTGGGAATTGAACCGGCAAACCTTTGGTTCACAGGGCAGCATTCAATCCACTGAGACACAACAGCCAGGGCGGTATTACTAATATTTTTAAGTGCTCATGATTTAAAACCTGTTCAAAAGATTTTATTTCAGTTTTCTGGTCAGATAATTTTAATATATAAGCATATTATAAAAAAAAAATGTGGTCTCTATTATAATGTTTTCAAAACTGCTCCTAGATCACCCACCAGATGGCACAATGGTGATGCTCAAGGTCAGCTCCTGGCTGTTATCCAAGATGGCGTCCACTCACACTGGCAAAAGGGAAGCTGTAGGTAAACTCTTTGGCTGGGTGACTGTGAGCTCTGGGTTTTTTGTTTGAAGTGGTCATTTCATAATATTTTCAATATCAGTAAAAGTTTGTCATTTGGCATATTGGGGAAATGTGAGATGCTAGCTAAGTAATATTTCTATTTTGTTCAAGTGTCCCAAAGCCACCCTCTTTCACATTTTTCTTTCTTAGACATTCATATGTGTGTGTGTGTATGTACACATATATGTATATGTATACAAAGATATATATGAAGTAAAAAGTTACTTACACATGTGCATAATTGTCTATTTGAAAATGATGCTTGGCAAATATTTAAGAAAATCAGATATACCTATTTCTAGCAAAGTTGTAAACAAATCAAATTCTGGTGTATATTATAAAGGACTGGTACTTTATGTATTTTCCTATAACAGAAATAAGAATGAGGACTTGAAGTGCTGGATTAAAGTCAAATATTAAAACTCCATTCAAGTCCTTTACTCTCACCATTTGGGGTACCCTAATGTCAGATAAACAGCCAATATCCAGCCTAGTGTAGATATTTAGGTTCGGTGATCACAGGCAGGAAATACCACTTTAAAATCAGCTTGAAGTTTTCATCATGGTGTGCTTCAAGTCAGAAAAGTGGGGGGAATGAGAGCTGCGTCACAGACCTACTACCTTTCAGTGGAGTCTTTCTTACCTTCTCATTGGGAGTCTAGTACCTAGGGTACTTACTTTTTTGCTAATATTTTTTTATTGAAATATATCTTAGGAAGGTGTACAGCTTATAAGTTGAAGAATTTTCACAAGCAGAACATAACTATGCATCCAGCCCTCAGACCAAGACACAACCTGCAGCACCCTAGACGTTTTCTTTAAGCAAGATGTTGACCCCTTTCTCCATAGCACTACTGGTTCTGGGGACCAACAGCATTTGCCACAAGAACCTTAAGTGACTTTCTTGCAATAGCGGAAAATCTTTGTACCCATGACTAACCTCATACTTAATGGTAAGTAATTGAATGTTTTCTCCCTCAAATCAGGAATGAGAAAAGTTTGCCCACTTTCCCTCCGCTATTGAACATTATATCAGAAGTTTGAGTCAGAGCAATGGAACCAGAAAAAGAGATATAAATTATCAAATTGGAAAAGAAGAATTAAAATAATTTCTATCCACAGGTGATATATTGTGCACATAAATGTTTATTAATATATAAATATATAATGCGAATAATTATATAAGTATTTATATATAATTAAATATTTAAAATATATCTTCATAAATATATTTATCTACATAAATAGTGTAAGTAAAAATATTTATTTATTTACATATCCAGATAATTTACCAGGAAGCAACTATAATAGAGCAAATAAATGAGTGTAGTGAAGGTGCAGGATAGCAGATCAAGACACAAAATTCAGCAGTGTGTCTGTACACCAGCAGTGAGCAGTCTAGAAAGGAAATTCCAGTTCATTTATAATTTAATTTTTAATAGCATCTAAGAATTAAATACTTGCAGATCAGTTTAATCAAGAAGATAAAAGACTTGTACACATTTTGTTTGTTAGAAGTGAGTCATACAGGACATTCCACACTGGAGGAGAGTTAGGCTTCACCTTTTGAAAGGAGGGCTATTAAATATTTGTGAACATATTTTAATAATTTCCACCAATAGTAGGAAAGAGCATGAGGGATTCCTCTGGCATGCTGAAAACGTTCTTTCTTCATCTGGGTAGTGATAACACAGATGGGAAGAAATATTATGTGTGTGTGCATGCACGCGTTTGTGCGTGAATTTTCGCTGAACTGAGTGTCTAAGGTTTGTGGTCCTTCTATACATTTTACTTAAAAAAATGTGTGAGTTTTAAAGTCTGTTGATACTCTCATATAGTAGCTATGTTTAAACTTTCATTTTTAATACCTATATTCTGTTACTATTTAATCTAGCCCTTAAATATAATTTTATAGGGAAAATATTGCCCATATGGATGGTATGTAAAGGGAATGATACAGTATTTTGTAGCCTCTTTAATTTATTCAAAATCTTTGAGAAACAATTAATACTTCAAGAGTGACTAAACAGGATTATATTTTGGAAATTAGGAAATTTCTGTTGTATGTATGATCTCTTAACTGTAACTCTTCTGAAATGTAATGTCTTCATGTAGAGGCTGTTGGAAGCTGCTTGGGAGAAGTGGGTCCTGTCGATTTCTCCATAATAGCTATACAGCATAGTAAAGATACATCCTATACCAAGGCCCTTGAGTTATTTGAGGCTAAAGAACTTCAGTGGACCCTCACATTGCTGACCTCCCTGAATAATGCACTGGTGGAAGATTGGCGAGTCCTTAATGATACTTTATTTCTGATAGCATTTACTTAATCTGACATTCAAGGAGAATAATACCTCACATAAATTAGCTTTTCCAATAACTTTAAAGTTTTCCCTTTCATGTTGCCATATTTTTCTTTCAGTCTCAAGTATTTTAATGAAAATTGTTATATTTTTATTAGTGCACGAAATTACTGAAACCCTACTATGTACCAGGCATTTGATATAGTGATGAATACACTAGACAAGGTCTGTGTGAGATTCCAGTGAGAGTAGACTGGACAAATAGACAATAAGAAAATTGTCAGTTGGTTCTACATAGAACATTAAGACAGGGGGATGCAAACTGGGATATTTGGGGCATTTGTCAAAATCAAATTAACTGTTCTTCTCAGCTGGACTATTTGATCCTTTTAAAATAACTTATAGAGCCCTGGCTGGTGTGGCTCAGTGGATGGAGTGCTGGCCTGAGAACCAAAGGGTTGCCTGTTTGATTCCCAGTCAGGGCACATGCCTGGGTGGCGGGCCAGGTAAGGTCCTCAGTAGGGGGCGTGCGAAAGGCAGCCACATAATGATGTTTCTCCCTCCTTTCCCCTCTGTCTAAATAAATAAGTAAAATCTGAAGAAAATAATAAATAAAATAAGTTGTGAACAGAAATTTCATAACTCAAAAATTTCCTAAGATAATCAGCGTTTTCTTTTACCCATTTAGTCTCTGCAAAACAAAATTGGAACACGTTATAATATCTTCAGCTTGCTGGTTATGAGATTACTTTGGGTTTCTCCCCCAGTTTCCCATTTATCTATCTATTTATTTATTTATTTATGGTCTATTTGAGCACCTCATCACCATTTTCGGGGGAGGTATGGGTTCAAAGAATTTTTGCCCACAACTGGGCATCTATCTAAGGTCAGTAGGTGTTTTGCATCTGTTTTCATCAAAACCCTCCCTCCTTTTTCTTGGGAAATGAGTGATTGACAGTGATGTCTACCTGCCGTGTTTTCATTGTGGATTTAATGGGCGTGTATCTTTCTCTCTTTTGTTGTTACAATAAACAGGCTGTCATGTTTTCCTCCAACATTTTATTATAAACATTTTCAAATGTAGAGCAAAGTTGAAAGAATGTTACAATAACACCCATATACTTACCACTTAGATTATAACTAGGTTCTACCGTTAATATTTTACTACTATCCTTGTTTTGTCATATCTAGCCATCCTTCTATCTATTTATTAATTCACCTCATTTTAAAAATATACTTTAAAGTATATCTGGCACAGTTTTTAAAGAGATTTTCCACAAAAAAATTTGCACACATTGTTTCATTTGTTACACAATAATGTACAATTGTTTTTTTCTAAAAAGTTTCACACATATATCAGTTTGACTTAAACTTGAAAGACCTAGGGAACAGGTACAATTTGTTGATCCTATGTTTTTATAAGACGAAGAATATCATTACAGGTTACAGCCTCTCAGGTCTATGGAGGGCTGTTGACCAAGGAATTCCCACGACAGCTGGATATGGAAGGCCGTGCTGAGAAAATGGCATTGTGTTGATCTGAACGATCAGGAATCAGACGGAAGATGATTGGGGATAAAACATTCCAGATGGGGAACATCTGGAGTGGAAATAAGTTTGGGGTATTTGAGGAACAGAAAGGAACCTAGTGTGGAAGAAGATGGCATGAAACGAAATTAGAAAGGTGGGACGAATTATGATACAGACACTTGGATTTTATTTGAAATGTGTAAGGAAGCCATGGGGTTTTAAGCAAAGTACTGTCATGATGCTGCTTACGTTTTCACTTGGCTTCTGTATGGCAAGTGGATTGTGAGAGGGCAAGAGTGGAAATAGGAAGCCCTGTTATGAAACTGTTGTCGTGATCCTGAGCACAAATGATGGTGATCTGAATTAGGCTGGCAGGAACGGAGATGAGATGGAAAATGGATGGAACCAGGGTATATTTTTAACTTAGAGACAGCAGGACTTGCTGACTGATTGGATATGGAGGAGCAGGGAAATAGAGAGGCATAAAGGATAAGTCCAAGTTTAGGATTTATGCTTCTGTGTCTTAAATTGAGAAACCTGAAAGGAATTAGGCCTTTACTTGATAGCTCCTCATCATTTACAATATCAGGCTTTATGATATTTTTGGGGGGGTCAGCTGTTATAATTTCATGCTCTTGGATTTCAGCCCTTATTTTCTTAATTGTTTTTGCAAAAGATAAAGCCCTTCTATGTTCATTAGAGGCTTTAGCTGTCTTACGTAATGATTCTCAGGTAGCTTCTGGTCACAAGAAGTGTGCACTTACTGTGTGTTTAAAATTGTTCCAGATAATAATTTTATCATGTGGAGGAAAATATTATTTTTATTATCAAAATATCATTTTGATAATAAAAACAATATATTGTTTTGATAATAAAAACAATATTATCAAAATATTTTCTCAGGTGAATGACTACTATGTCATTCTCACTAGTCATTTTTATTAGTGTTATTTTACTTATTTTTTATGAGTCCTTTTAAGTTTTAGTAGTCAGAATATAAACTTTGTTGAATGAAGGGCATTGCTATTGCAGTAATTAGTAACTCAAGGTTACTGAAAGAATATTAAAAATCCTTTGATAATTTTGGATGGGATGTAATAGAATTTTATTGATGTAAAATTCCTGGATTAGGTTGGCAGTAATGGAGATGAGATGGAAAATGGATGGAACCAGGGTATATTTTTAACTTCCTAATGTCCTAATAAATGTAAAGTTTTCTTAACGATATATATTTTATATTTTAATTTCTCTCATTGGAGATTGTTTAATATTTATCAATAATAGTTGATATACTTTATAGGCTTTTGAATTACATGTTTTTCAGTGTCAAAGTGAGATCAGCTGCTGTTACCTGTTTGAAAAACATTTTAGGCACGAAGACTGGTCACACTTTCTGGGAGATTTACAAGACGACAACTGATCCCATGCTGGTCTATCTACACCTTTTCAGAACATCAAGGAAAAAGGTTTCTCAAATTATAAAGCTAATTGAATATTTGCTATTCTAGAACAGTTCTTTTGGCTGTGGGATAGGAATATCAAGTTACTTAAATAGTGTTATACTAACATTTAACCTTTTTTAGAAATAATTCCAACGGTACTTCCTGAATCCAAGGGATTTGTGTTTCTAATTACGGTAGTGTGGAAAAGCTGAGACACAT
>VMDR010020692.1:0-17390 GCA_007922815.1 Macrotus californicus | reverse complement strand
CAGAATTGAGGGCTCCAAGAGAGAATTGGGAGGTTGAGGACAATGCAACTGATAAACTGCCTGGTGTGAGTTACCATAGTGAATGAAGTTCTAGAAAGAGGAAAATTTTAGACTGAATGAGTAACAAGTACACAGAAAATATCAATAACAAATGAAAAAACAAGCTATTTATTACAGTGTTAAAGGGTGATTCCTTTTCTAAAAAAAGAAAATTATGACTGTAACACAAATATAAAGTGAACATACATCCAAGATTATTTAATTCACCATTTAGGAGGAAACTAGTAAAATGGTACAACTTCAGCAAAGGGTGAATTCTTTCTTTTTAATTTATTTTTTTTATTGTTGTTCAAGTACAGTTGTCTCCATTTTGACCCCACCATGCCCTCCCACCCCACCCATCCTGCCTCCTACCCTTGAACCTACCCCCTTTGACTTTGCCCATGTGTCCTTTATACATGGTCCTGGATGACCCTTCCTCTATTTTCTCCCATTTTCCCTCTGGTTAATGTCAGTTTGTTCATTATTACCATGTCTCTGGTTATATTTTGCTTGCTTGTTTGTATTGTTGATTAGGTTCCACTTACAGGTGAGATCATATGGTATTTGTCCCTCACCACCTGGATTATTTCACTTAGCATAATGCTCTCTAGTTCCATCCATGCTATAGCAAAGGGTAGGAGCTCCTTCTTTCTTTCTGCTGCATAGGATTCTATTGTGTAAATGTACCATAGTTTTTTGATCCACTCATTTACTGGTGGCCATTTAGGTTGCTTCCAACACTTGGCTATTGTAAAATGTGCTGCTGTGAACATTGGGATGCATAGGTTCTTTTGAATTGGTGTTTCAGGATTCTTAGGGTATCCCAGAAGTAGAATTGCTGGGTCAAAGGGCAATTCCATTTTGTTTTCTGAGGAAATTCCACACTGTTTTCCACAGTGGCTGCACCAGTCTGCATTCCCACCAATAGTGTACTAGGGTTCCCTTTTCTCTATAACCTCTCCAGCACTTGTTGTTTGTTGGTTTGTTTATGATGGCCATTCTGAACAGTGGGAAATGGTATCTCACTGTGGTTTTAATTTGCATCTCTCTGATGGCTAGTGATGCTGAGCACCCTTTCATATGTCTCCAGCCCTCTGTATGTCCTCTGTATGTGGAGAAGTGTCTGTTCAGGTCCTTTGCCCACTTTTGATTTGGGTTGTTTGTCCTCCTGGAGTGGACTTGTGTGAGTTCTGTATATATTTTGGAGATTAAACCAACAAAGGGTGAATTCAAAGAGCAGAATCACATATAGGAAACAAAGTATTCTGAAATAAATTTACGAATGCATAGAAGCAAATGGTCTCTTCACAGGGCAATAATCAGTTACATTCATATTAGTTATCTATTGCTATGTAACAAATTACCACAAATTTCACAGCTTAAAACAACATACATTTTTTATGTCATACTTCTATAGGTCAAAAGTCTGGGTGAGCTCAGCTGAGTTCTCTGTTTAGAGTCTTCCAAGACCAAGATCAAGGTGTCTGTTAGGTTGGGTTCCTATTTGGAGTCTCTAAGGAAGAAACTGCTTCCAGGCTCATTCAAGTTGCTGGCTGAATTCAATTCCATGTGTATTCTTGATGGCTATCTACAGGAATTACTGTCAACAGCTAGAAACTCTTCTCTGGTTCTCATACTTGGTACCCATCATCTTCAAAGCCAACAACTGCAAATCAAACCCTTCTGGTGCTCTCAATCTCTCCAACGTTCCCTTCTGACACCAGCTAGATAAAACCCTCCACTTTAAAGGATTTGTGAGATTAGAGTTCATGTGATTAGATTAGGCCCTCCCAAATAATCTCCCCTTTGCCATATATTCACAGAAGTGCTGTCTCATTCACACGCGCTGCTCACACTCAAAGGGCAGAGATCAACCTAGGACACATCATTGGGAAGTCCTTCCTCTTACAATCTGCCAACCACAGCATTCCATCATACAGGATCATTTGTATTTCTATGGATAATAGTAATTTGCATTATTATTCATTTTCTACAACTTATAGAATTATCAAATAGGCCAAAGACAATGAAAGAAAAAGATGACCTGTATAGGTTAGACCCAATAATCTTGTTTTGTTCATTTTAGACTTTCATCATTTTTTCTGACACTTGTTATTCAAGAAAAGACACATATTATAATTATAACATACCACATGGTTCACTTCTGATCAATATTTGGGTAACCATTGAATATTCATGTAACCAAAACGTGTGATGTGACCATATGCAAAATATAAGGATAAGGACAAGGGGTAGCATGTGCCAGGATGGTGGGACAAAGGTAGAACAAAATTCGAAATCCTCATCTTTAATAGTAACAACTCGACAAGTAATGCCTAAACTGGAAATATAAAATTAGGAATTAAAATCTGCAGCATATTACTCATGAATAGGGAGCTAAACACAGAAGAAAGGCTAAAAGACTTGCCTCTGGGAAGGAGGTCTGTTGAGTGGCAGGGTAGAGGCTCCTCTGCTTCACATATACATAACAGACTTAAGGAAAGCCTGAATGTCCACAGAAGAGAGAGTGAGAATGATGCTTTATCTACTTTATATTTTATCTCAGTTTCTGAGGTTTCTATTGTACAAATCAGCGAGACCTTTATCACTGTGGCTGGCAAGTCCCAAGCCATGGGTAGAATTGTGTTGGTTAAGCACATATCCACTATAGCTGTTATTTCAGACAAGATTCAGTGCCTTATTTCTTTTGCATTTTCAATGGCCCACTCAAGGGCGTGATTTGGGGAAGAGAGAAAAGGGGAAATTGGGAGTAGAGGGAGAGGAACTCAGATTATTGCAATCTGTCAGGCATTTTATAACAGTATCTCATCTCACACTGTTAGCAATCTCATAAGATGGAAAATATTGTTGCTATTTTACAGATAAAGAATCTGAGGTTCAGAAAAGTGAGTCCTTAATAATATGAACAATAGTAATAGTTAATATTCATTAAGCCAGATACTGTGCTGAGCTCTTTAGATGACAAGGATTATCTCTTGTCATTCCCATAAGAAGCTCTGAGGTGGATACTAATGATGGCTTTAGTTCCTGTTTTATAGAAGGGAAAACTAAACTTGGAAAAATTAGGCAGCTTGATTTGAGTCACATACCCGGGAGTGTCAGAGGTAGATAGATGGTCCTCACCTTTCATTTTTTCTGTGAATCACAGAGCCAAATCTCTTTCTCTTATGTAAAGGAGCCCCACCTTAGAGGGAAAAGCCCTGTCTAATCCTACCATCTATGTGAATTGATTGGGTTCAATGACTATTGGTTAGTATAACTTAGTGTTGCAGAATGACCAAGACTTACAAAGACCGTAATGCCAATAAAAAGCATTTGTTGTTTTTCTCTACCTGGAAAATCTTTATTTCTTATAATAACACCATGATTTTCAGTTGGAAAGCCACTCCTCTTCCATTAAGGTAGGTGGTACATGCTCTAAGCTTGTCCAGTCAGAATGTTCTATCTTTCTGGCCACAGGGATGGATCCAGAAAGGGACATCTAACTCAAGCCAGGCCAATGAAAGCCTGGTCAGGGACTTTTCCTGGAAATATTAAGAACACAAAGATCCCTTCCTGCTGGTCTTAATCTTTATCATAAAATATGTCTGGAAATAAGCTTGGGGTCAGGAGACAAGAATATAAAGAAAAGTGCTCAAGAATAAAAGTCTACCTAGGAAAAATCAGAGCCAAGAGAAGGAGAGTGTAAGTTCTTAAGATATAGTTGGAGTATCTGGATTCATCTTTGCCTAATGTTTCCACTGTTAAATTTTCTATTGTTTGGTGTTGATACTTATTCCCCAGTCATAATACAGGAAGCTCCTTGAGTTCAGGATTACCAAGGAATGGGAGAGAGAAGGAGAGAAGGGAGCTAAACAGATTGGGGCAAGTAGAAGAAATTGGGGATTAGTAGAAGGAGGCCCTAAATATGTGCTTTATTTTCTAATAATATAAAATTTTAAATTTACTTTAAAATGTTCTCAACTGCCTACAAGAAGTTGAGAATGTGGTAAATTCCTCACAGTCATCATCCTATTCCTCCCTCTATTTTCAGCCATATTTGTTGAATCCCAACTTGTGTCAAGTCTTGGGCTAGGTCAACTTGTGTCAAGTCTTGGGCTAGGTCGAAGAAAGATAAATGAAGCAAAGTCCCTACACCAGGAAAGTAAATAACTTATCTGTCAAGGAACAGGTAAATGACAAAGCAATCTGTAAATGCTAAGGATAGAATATTGCACAGCATGGATAAAGGATCACCCAACTCAGGATGGTAGAGAAAGAAAGGCCTCAAATCTTGGTGACAAGTGAATTTGATTTTGAAGGACCATAAAAATGATAATGCCTAACATTTATTATGTGGTTGTCATGAGTCAGGTTCTAGTTTTCATGCTTGTCATGCATTACCTCTTTTAATCCTTGTAATCCAAAAGAGTAGAATTTGTGTAATCTCCATTTTATAGATGTGGAAATTGAGGCACAGATAAATTAAGTAATTTGCCCAAGGTTACACAGCTAAAAAGTGAGTCAAGCCCTGGCTGATGTAATTTGGTGGATTGAGCACGGGTTGTAGACCAAAGGGTCATGGGTTTGATTCCCAGTCAGGGCACAGGCCTGGGTTGCGGGCCAGGTCCCCAGTGGGGGCCATGTGAAAGATACTACACATTGATATTTCTCTCCCTCTTTTTCTCCCTCCCTTTCCCTCTCTAAAACTAAAAAAATAAAATATTTTTTAAAAAAGTGAGTCAGATACCATTCTCTTATGCTATGTCATATTGATTTCCAAAAAGTAAAAGCAGTCTGGAAAAACAACTCCATGCACAGAGTGAAAGAAATCATATTCTTATACCAAGAATGATCAAAGAGGTTCCAAAGTTATCCCTTTTTGTCCCCATCCTTGTTACTTAGGGGTACACTTCATAAGCTTCAGGAGAAACCCCTAAATCTTGAAAACGATGAGCCTATACTTTTGCTAAAGATTCAAGCATGAGTGTGCATTGCAGGTACCTGGAGGGCTTCTGATTGCCTGGCCCTACCCCCAGAGTTTCTGACTCTGAAAATCTACACTGGGGGCAGAAGGGGTGGGACAGGGTGGTCCAAGAATTTGTATTTCTAAAAGTTCTCAGGAGATGCTGCTGCTGGTCAGGGGACCAGGCTTTGTAAACCACTGGCCCTGGGTGTGAATAATATAGCAGCATAAGGCAATCTGGGACATGTCCTCACCCACCCAGTTCTTTGCTTTCAAACCTAAAGAACGGCCACAGTGACAGACTGGTGTGGTTATGGGCAGAGCACCCAGGGATGGAACCACTGCATGGAGAAGCTGGCTTGGGGAGAATCTCATCATAGCTAATGGAGGGAAATTCAATATCTGTCTAAAATGAAATTTGGTTGGGTCTTGTCTCTCTGTATATCAGAAGGGAGGAAAAAGGCTAATAACAGAAAAAATGTATTTTTTGCAACTATGAATTGATTCCTTGGTATCACCAGAAAAATCATCCTTAACAACAATAATTTTTTGAATTTTTATGACAGCCTTTCTTTTTCATTTTTATTTATTTTTTCCTTTTTATTGAATTTATTGGGGTGACACTGGTTAACGAAATTATACAGGTTTCAGGCGAACAGCTCTACAACACCTCATGATCTGTTCACTCTATTGTGTGTTCACCACCCCAAGTCATGTCTTCATCCGTCACCATTTATCCCCTCTATAGCCTCCTCTACCACTCTCTCCTCATGCCCCATGAGTTTTTTATATGTTTTTTTTATTTTTGCTCAATTCCTCTACTCTACCCACTACCCTGCCTCCTCCCCCACACCCTGACAGCTTTCAGGCTGTTCTCTATCTATGTGTCTGTCACTATTTTGTTTATTAGTTCAGTTTGTTCATCAGATTCCATATATGAGTGAAATTATATGGTTTTTGTCATTCTCTGACTGGCTTATTTCACTTAGCATAATGCTCTCCAGGTCCATCCATGATGTCACAGAGGGTAAGATTTCCTTCTTTTTTACAGCCCAGTAGTATTCCATTGTGTAAATGTACCACAACTTCTTTATCTGCTTGTCTATTGATGACACTTGAGCTGTTTCCAAATCTTGGTTGTTGTAAATAACACTTCAGTGAAGACAGAGGTGCACATATCCTTTCAAATTTGTGTTTCAGATTTCTTCAGCTCTATGGCAGTCTTTCCTGGAGAATTTCAAAGTTACTGACAGAACCCATTAATCTTCCAAAACCCCTCAGAGGCTTCTGAGTATTGCTTGATTTGTCTTTCAAAGAAAATAAGCCATACAAGGGCTTGGTTTTTCTCCAGAACTTTTTGTCATGTTTCATATGTTGTATGTTTCCTATTGATTTCAAATGGTCCAGTTCGAAAGCCTATAAACCACATCTTGCAGATCTTAATTTGAAATATTTATTTCATATTTTTCCTCTCCATAACTTAAATTTTAGTTATTCACATATCTAGTTCTTATTTCCACATAATTCTGCCCACTGAATGCAGCTAAAAATGTGTCTTAAAAAAAAGAAAAGCTACTATTAGGAGTTAAAAAAAACTTACCATCTATAGCATTATTCATTGTAGATTAAGATGAGATTGTTCATCAGAAGCTGCCAACTTCACCCTCTTTGGAAACGTTTGAGCTCTAATATTTCAAAATTCAAGAGTAGTGAGTGTGGACAAACAATAAAAAGACCCAGGACCAGAGTTGGCAAGAGAGGAAAATCCATGCAGTACAGAGCAATTCCTCATGGTGAGTTGTAAAAATAATAAAATGGATCAAATGCTTTGCACCACAAGCATGCCCTCCAGGGAAATTGCCAAAATTACTTAAAAACATGGCAAATCCAAGTTGGTTACCCATTACCTTCACAAACATTTCTCTCACCACATCTAATCTCATACAGATGTGCCAAACTATCAAAGGTTGGGTTGAACACCCCGGGACCTTAAAAAAGAAAACAGAATTATAAATTTTTTTTGAGTTTCTGCCACCTACTGGCAACTCAAAGTGCTAGAACTGCGCACAGGGTGATAACACTTCTTGTCTGAGGTTGATTATGGCCTTGGTCTGTAGGATGGTTAATTAGCACATGCTTTAACTGATCTTTAGTACATGTAGCTGATGTAGTAAGAAAACAGGGTGGATTGAGTTATTTGGGGGCTAATTTTTAGGCCCCAGAGCAACCCTTAACCATTGCTGCTTGGTAGACCTGATTACAATGTAAACTTGACATTTTGGGATTCTCCTTCCTCATGGTACGACTCATATGGCTCAGTGTTGGTGAGCTGGTGCTCTGATGGCATTGTTATTTACACAACATAACCCTCAGTGGAAAGGCTGGTATGTTTCTAGATGTAATCTTACGAGGTAGATTGAGTGTGTTTGTGAACTGTGCAAAATGAACATGAACATTGATTTGTATGGTATCTGGAATACATTCTGGAAAGTTCTTAAGGGTAGAATATATGATGGTTTGGGATTGCCATCCTGGTGCATAAAGCCAGGATAGTGGGGGAAGATCTTTCAGCTTGAATTATCATCTAGTTTCTGATGCTAATTTTGACAGCCTAAACTTCAGCTATGTTCTTGGATAATCTCCTCCAATCCATCCTTTAACAAAATAACCTCCATGCAGTACCATCTTGGTCTTAACCTTGTAACTCCTCTGGTCCTGTTTTGTCATTTCTAGGTGCGCCAAACTTCACTTCAAAGAGTTCATTTCATTCTAAGAGGCAACCAAAGAGAGATCAAAGACTTTACTTCATTTTGCAAAGCTGAGGCTGGAGAGTTTACTAGGCTGGGTCAATAGCCCTTTGAAGATTGCTATCTGTGGGTGTGAAATCCGAGTCCTAAGAAAGGCAGATGAGAAAAGCTTTGGGGCAGCCACCAGACAGGAAAAGTGTCATTTAAACCAATGTAGGAAAGCAGAGTCAGGGACACAGGGGGAGATCAAAAAGTTGAAGGTACGTTGGACATATGGCAAAGAGTGGTGGACATCTGGAAAAGTAAATATTATAATGGAGCAGGCAACAATCAAAAAAGAGAGTTGAAATTAAAAAAAAAATAAAGGTCAAGAAAAACATTGAGTGATATACCAGTAAGCATGCTTAAAAAATAAAGGCTGTTACAGCGAAAGTTCCAGCTCTATAGTCCAGCCATATTACATTTCTTTCAGTTCTGCAAACGTGATATGCTCTCTCTAGCCTCCATGCCTTCATGCACACCCTTCTCTCTGCTGGAATATTGTTCTGTCCTTCACCTTTCTACAATTTCTTTCCTTTCTTTTCTTTTTTTACAATTTCTTGTTATTAAATCAATTTTTCCTACTTATTTCTTAGATCTCAGTTTAAGTCACTTTTCCTCTAAAAATCCAGGGAGGTCCCTTATAGACCTAAGTGAGTTATTCCAGCTCTCATGCGGTAGTACGGCCTTTACCATGGGACTTCTCACACTTCCTCTTACTGTTTGAGGCTTTTCTTTCCAAGAACTCTATGCTCCATCATGGTGGGATCTTGTCTGTCTTGCTTCCTTCACCACGTCAATCTCAGAACTCAGCACAATATCTGCAACATGGTATATTGTTAATTCTCACATCTGAAATGAATGAATGAATAAAAACAGCTTGAGAGAACCAGCCAACCTATTTATTTTCAAAGAGCATTCTATCAATTGGCCATTTTGGGCACAACTCTTTCTCCATTGAATGAGCAGAAATGAAGACTGGCACCATCTTAGTGCCTCCCAGTTTGTAACTGCAGTGGAATACTAGGGCAAAGATGTGGTGCTTTTAATAAACCCCAACGGCTTCCTCTTCCTTCAGACTGAAACAAGGACATTCCTTCAAAGAAGGCAAACTTTACAGACGTCATTGCATATGTCTGGAAAAGTGTGGCGTTAGATCTGATTGTTGTATTAAACAGGGTTAGATAAGAGTGATCACAGGCACTTTTCCCAAAATATGTACCCAATGTTCAAGTGAAATTTATCCTTAGAACCTCAACAGATTGAACAGATAGTTATATTGCTAGTATAGCTATATGTTAAAAAGATTAGATTAAATCATTTACTGATTGTAAAGTATGAGAAAAAGGCAGGTAAAAGCGTTGGTGTTTTGCTATGTGTTGAGTGTGCATCATTTTGTAAATTGCAACTTTTTAAATAGTTTAGAAAGTATTTTAAAACTAAATCTACACTGAACTTTAGGGAACCTCTGAGCACCTCTGCAGTATAGATTTGAAAGAGACCTTGGTGCCAGGCATGGTTCTAAATGTTTGTCCATGTCAATCCTTCTGCTCTCCAGACAACCCATGAGGCAGATTACTAGAGTCCTGATTTTATAGATAAGGACACTGAGGCACAAGGAGTTTAAGTAATTTACTAATGTATAGCTAGTAAGTGGTAGAATCAGGATTAGAATGTAAAATCTGGCTTCATTCATTCACTCATTCATTTATTCATTCATTCATTCTTTTAACAAATATTTATTGAATGTCTACTATCTGTCAGGCACTGTCTTAGGCACAAAGTACAGCACCATGAACAAAAGGGACAAAACCCTTGTCCCATGAAGCTTCTGTTCTGGTACAGCTTCTGTCCCAGCATCCTCACCCTTACTCATTACACTCTACTACGGCTCTCCTGTCTAACTGGTTGCCTTTGTCTCTGTGGGAGGAGGGCAAGGTGAGAAGAGAGCCAGCATCAGAGACACATGGGCTGAGACGAGAAAACTAGAAAGGTATGTAGTAGGAGTTGGAAAGGAAAGTAGTAGGGGAAAGGCACTGCAGACACAAGAAATAAGAGGGAAAACCATGGAGCCGAACACCATCTCAGCATCCTTACCATTCCCTTCATCATTGCCCTAGTCTGCAAATGGGTCAAAGTCATGCCTAAAATGGACTGCTGTGAGCTTTCTACTTTACAGAGATTATTCTTAAAGTGGCCTTGACTTTGCTTCTCAGCATTTTGCTGTGGCCCACCCCTGTCCCTAGCCTTGCCTTCTACCTCCTTCCTGCTCTTCTTTGGTGGCCAACTGAATCAGTTTCTTCAACTTTTGGTCTCTCAGTTTCCTTTCCCAGCTAGTGACTTCTCCTCTTTATTCCTATCCAATGTATTCTCTGAACAAGAGTACACAATTTTCTACATACTCTTCTTTACATTCTCAGATTAGATTCAACTTTACTCATTCTTTTAACATTTATTAAGAGCCTATAATGTACTAGACATAATTCAAGTGCTCGGTAGCTGTGGGAAGCTGAAAAATGCTTCCCCCCAAGATAGCTGTATTCTAATTTCTGAAATCTATGATTGTTGCCCTATATGGCAAAAAGAAGACTAAGGATGTGATTAAATTAAGGATATTGAGATGGGGAGATTATCCAGTTGGGACTTCAATGCAATCACATATATCCTCATAAGAGGGAAGCAGAGGGAGATTTAACACATACAAAGAAGACAATAGGCAAACAGAGCAAAGAGCTTTGAAGATCCTAGTCCTAAAGACTGGAATGATACAGCCACAAGCCAAGGAATGCTGGCAGTCACCAGAAGTTGGAAGTGGCAAGGAATGGATTCTCACAGCCTCTGGAGAAGATATGGCCCTTATTTTGGACTTTTGGCCTTCAGAACTGTGAGAGAATAAATTTCTGTTGTTTTAAGCCACCAATTAGTGGTAATTTGTCACAGTAGCACCAGGAAACTAATACAGTACCCTTTCTCTGGTTCCTTCCTACACTTTCAAGGCCATTCCTACCAGTTCCCATAGCACCCCATGTTTTCTGTACCAGACAGCTTGCCACATTGTATACTAACTGCATATTTTCATGTTCTCCATTGCACTACAAAATCCCTGAAAGCAGGTTCTGGCACCTTATTCATCTTTATATATCCCCAGCATTTCATATAGTACCTGACATATAATAGATGCTCAATAATTTTTGTTAAATGAAGGAATAAATTATCACAGAACATTATAGTGTTATTTAACTTTTCATAGATGAAAGCATTTTCTTTTCAATTAAGCTGTGAGGAGCCATGACTTTGTATCACCTGGGGTGCAAAGCACACTGTGTGGACTGCCCCTAGCTGAGATGGCACAGAGGTTTCATCTCCGCTGATTAGCGACAGCTGCCTGGATACTCAGTGAAATAGGACACCTTGGACAATTAATGACGTCTGTCATAGATGTGATAATAGGGAGAGGTGACATATGGATATATATTTTGCCATCCCTGACTCAGCTTTTGTCCCAAGGATAAGATTTCTCTTATCTAAACATCAAACAAAAGTGACATTTCTGCCCTCCAGAATCCTAGAACTTACCTCTGGCATTTATAATTCATCCATGGCAGCAGTGGCTTCTCATGCTCTTAGTTCCTGCTGTGAAAATTGGCCAGTGTGTGTGTGTATGCCTGTGTGTGTCAGTTTTTCATCCAACATGCTCAACAGCAGACCCTGTTCTAATGCTGGCTCTATACAGCGCCAGCCCTCCATGTGAAGACTAATAGAGAAGATAAACATGTTTTAGATCAGTTCGGGTAAGCCATGTGAGAGGGGCTGTGAAAGTGTCACAGTGCCATGGTGGCACCCATGTCTTAGGAACAAGGGAAGGCTGGAACCTTCAGGCAAAGACCTTGGATTAAACCTGAAAACTGGCTCTTGCGGCACTGACTAAAGGGAGGGGGAGCATTCACCCCACTGTGGATCAGGAGGAAGTGTGTGTGACTCAGTGGCTCTCTGCCTTCAGCTCCTGGTCCCAAAGGAGGCCTGGGCTGTCTGGATGATTTTGCAGTGAGCCTGGTAAAAATTCAGCATTTCGGTCACTCCCTGTCCCCTGAGCAGAGCTCCGGAAGCAGGATCAATAGGGAAACATCGTCAGCAGCGAGAGGATGCTATAAATCTTTTCAACCCTGAACAGAACCTTTAGGGAGGGAGCTGGCTGAGGCTGCTGGGCGGAGCTAAGGGAAGCTTTGGGGTTCCATTCTAATGAGTACGTTCTGTGTAAAGCTGTGTGCTGTCGGAGGGTGAAGGCAGGGAGCTGGTGTTGGCGATTCTCTATTCAGACCCGGGGTAAAAACCAATGCCTTAACTGACAGTTATTAAAATGCCCTTTTCCTCCAGCAGGTATTTGTCATGGACATAATATGCATATGTCAAGGAGCTAGGTACAACCACAGAGGTAAATGCTTCCTGCTATTGAAATCCCAATGCCCCAGTGCAATCGCATTAGGAGGTGGGATTTGGGGGTGGTGATTAAGTCAGGAGGGCAGGGCACTCATGACTGAGATTAATGCCCTTATAAAAGAGGCCCAAGAGCTTGGATCTTACCCAACTGTTTGGAAGATAATTAATGTGAGTTACAAGTAACTTTTGGGGGTTGGGGGTGGGAAGCAGGTTTAAAGCTTGCCCTGGAGGCCAAGAACTGTTTGTAGAACAAAAGTACTAGGCTTGCCTGGGGGGACTGTTGTAGAGGCTGAGAGATTGGAAAGCAGTAGTGTGGTTAATATCTGCTGCTCCTCAGTCATTCACTGAGCAGACAATTACTGAGCTGGAGGAAGCCACGCATCCTGATAGGACTTGGCGGTACCTAGATGACCAAGCACTTCCTACTGCATCTTAAATATCCTGAGAGCAAGAACCATGTCTGAACCATTCACTGTTGTGGCTCTAGAATCTAGTAGAGCTAGGCAGAGCTAGGTGAGTAAGTACTGAATGATTATTTTTTCATGAGAAAAGTAGGTGTTTAGTAATTATTTTCAATGCAAAATGCAATGATAAAAACTATACCTATCAGAAACTATGTATGTCTGAATTTGGCTAAATACAGCCAGGTGGCTCTCCTAAACCATCATCAGCTGCCCCTGCCTATCACACCCCACCAGCAGTGGACAAAGGCCTAATGTCCCTCATCCCCACCTGTACTTGGCACTTCCAGCTTTTTAATTATTGCCAGTCTAATATGTGAAGTGATGGCCCATTTGTTCTGATTCAAACTTTTCTGATTACTAGTACATTCAAGGGAAACTTCAAATGCTTGCTAGTCCTTTGGGTTATCTCTTCTGGAAATTGCCCATCAATGTCCTTTGCCCAGTTCTGCTCATGGGTATATATTCCAAATAGATTCTCAACCACAGCCATAAAGAATGGTGCACAAGAACCGTCATGGCTGTTCTTTGCAGAGGTGGGGAGTTAGAGGCCTTCACTCAGTGTGAATTGTTCACAGTGGGGAATGCATATCCTGAGATACTCTGGGGCAATTCTAAGTGATTAATTAGATATCCAGGTAGCATCAGGGATGCTTCTTAAAAGCATAGAGATGGGTGATAAATGAAAACAAACTGAGATCTATAAAACAATACCATTCATATGTAAATTACAAATCCATACATATAAAACACCCCTACATATGCAAGTATATGTGTATTTTTTACAGAATATATTAAACACATTAGAGTGTTTTGAGGGTAGGGGGTGACAGGGAATAGAAGTGAAGAACCAGGATCAAGTAGAATAAAGAAATAAATAAGAGAAAGGACCTTTGTGATGACAATATGTCGAGAATTAAAGAGTAAAAGTAATTCAATCCTGTGCACCTGAAACCTGATAATAATAAAAATAGTAATTAATAGCCATGAATATAATGTTGCTTTATATTGCAATGGCTCTTTGAATCTTTCAAAGCATTTCACAGCTATTTTATTTGATATCAATTACAAGCAGCTCTGTAGGAAAGACAGACATTTCTCACCCCAATGTAGAGAGAAGGAAATCCAGACAAGGAGAGATTAACTTTGCCTGAGAAGACACTAGGACCCAGAAACTTCCACTTGGACCAGCCTTCTTTCCACTACAATGGATTGGTCAGATGCTGTCACTAGGCTCCCTAAAGGCTGGTGAAATTTGAATCAAGTCCTTCATTTATCTTTCTTCTCTTCCCTTCCTGCCGGGTAAAAACCCATGTGCTTTAGTGGGCTTCCCACTTCCCTATTACATCTCAGCTATTAAGGCTGTTTCACACATAGGGCTCCCATTGACCCTGGCTCTCTCCCTAATTGAACCCAAAGACTAAAACATCCTTTACAATAAGCACTTCTTTGTAATAGACAGATTTCCTGGACCCATAAAACAGCTTTTAGAAAGGGTGAGCTGTATTTAAGGAAGACATTAATATAGTGCCACAAAATGAGGTTTGCTGACATATGACTCTCTGAATAATTTACTTTAAATAAATTAACACTAGAATTTACATTTACCTTTGAAAGTCCAATTTACTGGAGACACTGAGGATGTGCTCCCCAGAGAATGGGAAAAACGAAAAACACCAGCCTTTGCTTGACTGCCTTGCTAAGAACCATAGTGGTGAAATGGCTACTGTTTCTGGAGAAACCTCCCTGGCACTGCCGCTCAGACCATCCATTGGAGGGCCTCCCCATTTTCACAGCAGCGGCCCCTCAGTGGGTCAACATGATGAGTTTAGCGCCTTCATGGAGGCAAGAAACAGGGTAGCATGGAGGAAAAAAAAAACTATAATTGAAAATTTGGTAATAATGTAGCTAGAAGTTAGTGTAAAATTATTTGCACGTATTATCCCATTTAATCCTTGTAAAAACTCTTTGAAGTAGGATCTCATGTTAACGGTATTTGCCAGATAAGGAAACTATGACTTATATAGTTAACTTGCCCAAGATCATATAGCTAGAAAGTAGTGGACCTCATATTTGAATCTAAGGAGAATTAAAGTCAGAGTTCACACTGAGAGTTTTCTTTCAAGCGATTATCTAATTAACAATGAATTAAATATTCAAAGTTACATAATCATCATAAAAATTAGAAAAAGAAAATATGGAAAGAAACAAAAAAAATTACCTTCTCTTAGTATCCAGGGTTAATTATTACCCAGAGCACACAGTGTTGATTATTTGGACGTATTTTTTTCTTGTGAGAAGATTTCATTTCTGTTTTCCAGAGACTGAGGACATTTCTCTGTGCTTTAAGGAAAGGGGTGGCTAGGGTTGGCCTTTCACAGAGCAGAAGGGGAAAGCAGGGACCTTTTGGCCTATTAAAATGAGTGCATAATTTATCTGTCCTTTCCAACTGGCGGCTGACCAAGGAGGCTGATGGGCCTAGCAGGTTTCCTGGGCACGTGTGGTTCTAGCATATGGAACTGTAGTGCTGCCACAGCTTGGCAATTGCGTCTCTCCGGCCTTACTCAAGGCAGGGAAGAGTCTTGGCCAGCGGAAGAACCAGGGGTAAGGAAGCCTCCCGAGTCCCTTGCCTGGAGATGGTACCTACAGTCTGTGCCAGGGAGCTCCGTATCTAACACCATCCACCATCAAACGTGCAGGATCAAGCAGCAGAGCACACTGGTGGAGAGCTTGCACTTTAGAATCTGTGCTAGGGTTAAATTCTCAACCTTTGCCACATTCGAACTGCGTGAATCCTGGCAGATTATGGAACCTGCTACGTTTCCATTTCCTCCACCATGAAATCAGGCAGTAGGTGCAGGTAGTGTGTGGGTACCAGATTCAAACTCAATGTGGGAATCCCAGCAGCGTGACTGATGTGGGAAAGCTACTTAGCTTCGCCAGGGCTCTGCCATCTCATGTACTAAAAAAGAATAATGACACAGGTGAGGATGAAAAGAGATTTTACATGTGAAGTGCCCAGTGTAAATACTCAGAAAACATTAGTTGTTTTTGTTATTACTGTTAAAATGGGTGGGAATTAGAGCACTTAGCTCATAATATTTTTGTGAAGATTAATTGAAATAATATAAATAAGGCACTTTTTAAAATGTATTCTGCTGCAAGTTTAATTGCTCAGACCAAGACTTTAAAGTCATCCTCAGTTTCTTTCTCTTTTTCCCTCCAAAATCATTCTACCAGCAAATGTCATCAACTCTCCCATGAAAAATTTTTTAGATTTCACCCACTTCCAAACCACTGTTCTCACCAGGGTCGTTTCCATTACAGCCTTCTCATTGGTTTCCTGAATTCTGTCCTTGCCCCCATACAGTATATTCTCGATTCATGGATCTTTAGTTTAAACTTCTTTAGTTTTTTTACCTAGTTTTTTAAATTGAGATGTAACTGACATATAGCATTATGTTAGTTTCATGTGTACAACATAATGATGTGTGTATGTGTGTGTGTATATACATATATATATGTATATATACATATAAATGATCACCACAATAAGTTTAGTTAACACCCATAGTTTTTTATATTTTATTTTTTAATTTAAAATGCTGACCTTGGAAAAGTTTCACAACTGGTACAGAGAGTTCATGTACATCCTTTACCCAATTTCCTCAGATGTTAACAACTCACACAGTGTAGTACAATGAGCAAAACCAAGACATTAACACTATTAACTGCAGTTTGTATTTAAATTACACCATTTCTTTCATATTTTTTTCTCTTCCTGAATACAATTCCACAGCGCATGAAACTGTTATCTCTTTCGTCTCCTCCAATCTCTGACAATTTCTCAGTTTTTCCTTAACTTAAATGATCTTTTGATGTGTACTGGTCAGTGATTCTGTAGAATGTCTATCAACCTGGGTTTGTCTGGTATTTCCTCACAATGAGATTGAGAGTGTGCATGTTTAGCAAGCACACCACAGCAGTGGTGGCATGGTCTTTTCAGTGCCCCTATTTAGCCTACCCAATGTTGATATCTTCTTGGTGATGTTAACCACTTAAGTTGACATTAACCACTTAATTTCAACTGGCACTTAATGAGTTTCTCTGCTATAAGGTTATTGTTGTTTTCTATGTAATTAGTCAATATTTTGGAAGTGAACATTTGAAACTACTAATATTCCATTCCATTCAAATTTGCACCCTCAATTTTAGCACTCACTGATGGAACTTGCTCACAGCAACTATTACTATGGTGTTCTAATGGTAACTTTGTATTTCTTTCATTCATTTTATATTTATTAATTTGAATTCCTTCTTCTCTATTTATTTATTTATTCAATTATGCATTTACATTGAATGTTAATATTTTTGTTTTACTCCCTGCATTTAATCTACTTCTACCATTTATTTTGCTCCAAAAATGTCCTAGGTTTGACCTTCAGATTGACTCCCATCCTCTTTCAACACGCCCCCAATTTATTTCAGGCACTTGCTTTATGTCTGGCACTAAAAGATATCACAGCTTGTATTTTTCATGCCCTAGTCCTGGAAATAACTTCTTTAAGAGCCCTGGTTTCATCCATTGGGAAGTGGTGTTAGAAGTCAAGATCTAAGTGCTAGATGTACTGGTTAGTATGGGGATTTCATCATTCTTTGGCCCCATCAGCATATAGAAGTAAGAAATTTACACACACA
>VMDR010020691.1:0-17375 GCA_007922815.1 Macrotus californicus | reverse complement strand
GACTTACACACATGGACAAAAGTTGCTTTACTATATTACACAGGTCTGGACGGGGAATCGCTGTTATGGCACATGCTCAATTTGAACTGTGTTAGATGTCGCCAGATTCTCCCCAAATGAGCTGATAATTTATACGGCTGGCATTGTAAATAAATGTGTGTGCACATCCACACAGAGTTTATCTTTTATCAGTTCTATGTGCTGTAAATATCTCCTCCTAGTCGGCAGTTTATTTCTGTTTACATTTAATTCAGTGTAATTCGTCAATCTCTTCCTTACTGGTTTGTATTTATTTTTATTTAACAAATCTTCCCCTATCCCATTTTATATTTTTTCCATATTTAATCTTAAAAGTTTAATTTTTCATACCTCTGAAATGTGTTTTTGTATATGATACAAGATAAATTTTTGCCTGTATGTCCATTTGTCCAAACAACATTTTAAAAATTGTGATGCCCCAGAAATCTCATGCTGTCTCTGCCAACTGCTAGAGGCCCATCTGTCTGTTAATGACCTTTCCGTTCTCTTTCATTGGTCTATTTGTCTGTCTTTTAACCAATATCCCAATGTCTTAATTACAGTACCTTTATAAGAAGTTTTGATATCTCCTAGGATGAATTTGCTCTTCTAATCTTCAAATGTTCCTGGACTATTTTTCATTCTTCATCTTCCAAACTCTGGGATCAACTTGTCAGGTTCCGTCTGCCCTGTGTCTGAGTAAGCTGCTTCTGCCTGCAGTTCGCTCAGAAAATGAGTCCACCCATGTGCCTCTCCTGGAGTCTCAGTGCTTGGTTGCAAGTTCAGTCAGCTAAATCCTTGAGTTGATTAATCTTGTATCGTTTAGTTTAACAAGGTCTTCTTCATTAAAATGATCTTTTCAATCAGGCGAATGTCGTTGCATAAGTAACTTTGAAGGCTAATTCTCTCTCTCTCTCTCTCTCTCTCTCTCTCTCATTCTCTCCCTCTCTCTCCCCCTCTCACACCAACATTCCAACATTCACACACCCCACTCAGGAGGTGATCATCTACTTTTGGGACAGCTTGTTGGATTGTGCGCAGAGTGATCCAGTATTTTCCAAACCCCAAAGCATGGTCTAATAATCCATGCTCTAACATTAGCAAAATATTTGTAATCAAAATGGACCTGGAGAAATCCAAGATGAATAGTTTGCCAAACTATATTTATTGAAGTCTTAATGAGACTAATCATTGGGTCATACTAAAAGCAGCTCTCTCACAGAAAAAAAGGTGGAAAAAAGGAGAGGAAAAGAGCCAACTTCATTTTTTACTGCTCAAATTTAAGACTTTGAAAGATATTTCTCCTGTGAAATGTCCATACTAGAAATGTACATAAGTAGTACCTAACTTATTTTAGTTACGTATTTATAATTACTTCATAGTTTATTTTTCACATTGGAACTCATGTTAGCTGGGTGTATACACACTAACCGCATCACCACGTGTTCCACCAAAACAGAAAAGGGCAAAAGAAAGTGTTTGCCATTGCTATTATTATTTTAAGGAGATCATTTCTATCACAGATATCTGTCTATACTATATGCCCTGTAAATGGCTCGGGAGTAACTTCTGGTACAGAAATTCTGTGCCAAAAGATGGCAAGTTCTGGGAGAAAAGCAGCCTGGTTGCCAGTTTCACCGCAATGCTCTAACAGTTTTCAGAGTGACCGCTTCTGCGCCACACAGCCTTCCGCCGAAAGACACCAGGGCTGCTGCCATCAATGATGTTGTTGTGAGAACTTGGGATCATTCTGATATTTTGTTTCCCTGGTGTTTTATTTTGGGGACATTCACCTCTCAGACAGGCACTGGTAGCTTTAGGAACCTCTTTCAGTGTATGGACCTGGCACTTGTCAGAACACCCCAGGAAACTGAAACCCATGGCGGGAAAAACCCAACCAACCAAAAGATGAAAGAAAAATAAGAGGAAAATTGAGATCACAGCAGAGGAAGCGGGAGGGCTGTTTCACAAATCATGGGCTTGTCTAACATGTGCTCCCTTTTAAACTGAATTTGGGACTTTCACTTTTTTCTTAGGTGAGGCCCTGGGGGGAGAGTTTGCCCAGCTTGAGTCCAGGCCAGGGCACCATAGCCGAGGGATCTTTTGACTGGGCTCTGCGGCTGCAAGACAAATAGGTCCTATCAGACCTGTACCCAGCAAGTAGGAGCACCTATAACCCTTCCAGGCAAGCAGAGGGCCTAGATGAGGCCAGTCAGGGTGGGGGCAGGGGAGAGAAGGCGGGCAGCCAGAAAGGGAAACCTGTATGTGTCCTGTTGTTTATCACTCCAGTGCCCTGGCAGGATGTTTCTCTGTCCAACCTGAGCACAAATAAAAGTTGTCTTTGTGGAAGTTGTTTAAATAAGTACTAAAACGAATCCCTGGAAACCCGACTGTCCAGGCCCAGGTGGAAGCTCATTGTCTGCGGAGTGGGGAATGCATGCCAGGGACTCCTAGATGATCCAGAAAATGCCCAAACAGCCCTGTTTAACATTTAAATAAGTAAGAGGACCAATAAAGGTTTCTCTTGCTTAAAAGTACTAGCATTTTACAGCTGTAAAAGGCTCCACCATAGTCTATACGAAGCCCTTATTGCACATGAAATGCCCAGTTGAGCCTGGGGGTTTGGCCCACACTGTAATCTAGCTACAGTACAGACTGCATATTATGGAATTCAGCTTTCAGGGTCTCAGACTAATTAGAGAGGCACCCGGTAGCACTATGCGTGTTCTGTCAGCATTTCCACTATAAAATCCCCTTTTCTGGGGTTTATAACTTGGCCAATAAAAGATAGCCCCAGGCTGGAATGCGCCACGCAAAAAGGTTCAACACAGGAATAAGATTTTTTGTTTTAAACCAAATTTCATTAAAAAAATCAGTTCTTGTAAGAACAGGGCTATAAAAATATGCTGCTTTCATTATTTCTGATGTTTTCAACTCCATGCTTTGTTTAAAAATAAAAAAGGAAAAAATAAATGCACTTTCCAGGCATCAAGTAAGTGAAAGGTGGCGTGTACTTTAATGAAAACATTTGAATTATTGGGGCCGAGGAGCAACTATTGCTTGCCACACACTAGTTTTGTTTCACAATGTGGGTCCACAATTTAGTCTGGCTCAGATTGATTTGAAGATAGTGCACAGTGCCTACAATCATAGGGGCATAAATGTTTTTCCACGATTAGCACATGTTAGCCATCATCAGATTGTGAAGTAAAACCCCCACCATTATCCGGGCCCACTGAGAGCAAAGCCTTGCAGCGACACCAGTGCTCTGCGTTATTTGTTAGTGCTCACAGGCAACAGTGTCGTGTCCTACAGCTTGGCAAGAGGAAACGGGGAATGCACAACCGCACACACTTAGCAACAGTACACCCTGTGCATGGATAAAGTTAAACATTATCTCCTTAGCTTTAGCTTTGTTTACTTTATCCTTGCTAATTCAGGTTTTTTTTTTTTCTTGTTTGTAGACAGCTTATCTGAAAAGGTTAAGATAGCGTGAGTATTTGAACGTAGCCAAACACCAAAAAGAAAGTAAGAGGGTGGGGAAATCAGTCATGTCCAGAGCAGTGACTCGTGCCTGCCACTGTTTCAGATGCTTTCTAGAAGTGCTTTTCAATAAAGATTCACAGCAATCCCGTGAAAGTAAGGCTTCGGGAGGTTAGGCAAGTCCGCCCAGAGCCACAAAGTCAAAGGGCAGCACAGGTGCTCAAACGCAGCAGGCCAGACGTCAGGAACTCTTCTGTTTGCTGCCACTTACTGTGTGATTGACTCTCCCCTCAACCGTTTTACTGTGGAACTCTTGTCGGTGATTTCCTCAGTTTCTGCCCACAGTAACTCTCGAATTAGCCTTGTTTATTGTTGACAGAATCGGTTCATCTTAAAGGAAATGGTGAGAGCAGAGCTTAGTTTTGAAAGCATTAGATGACCAGTGTGCCCAACTCTCAAGGCAGCCCAACAGGACAATCAGAAAAGCTCTACTAGAGCCATGCCCAGGGCCTTTCCAATGCACCTGCCGAGACAGAATTATGCAACTGGGAATTCAGTGCAAGTGTCTGAACGCTCTTCAGAAGAGGTCCATCCAAAAAGCCACGGAAGTGCTGTTATAGAGAGCAGAAACTGGGTCTCAGTTTCCTGAGATGCCTTGCACCTGCACTACCTGTTTAACTTCAGGGGCTCTGCCTAGAGATTAATTTTATGCTTCTTTGCAATCTACCATGAAGCTATGCCTATCTGTTAAACAAGCTGTGTTTGCTTCTTTGGAGACCCATGTCCCATGAGATCTCCTTCAGTCCATTTATATCATACACACGGGAAAGAAAATGGCTGGGAGAGGACTGGACAGCCACCAACCTGCCAGGTGACTGGCTCTTGGCCCCATTCAGTGTTGCCCTGGATATGAGCTGCCAGAGGCTGTGAGTCAGGGCCAACAGGCAGAGAAGTCTTGCCCTCACCACCAACCTTCTTTCCCATCTCATACACCCTTTGTTCCATCCAGCTGCAGTCCCCGCCACAGGGAAGGTGTTTGTGCCATCCACACAGAAATGAAAGAAGGGGCACCTCCACTATGAATGTCCTTGCTTCTGTCTATTTAAATTAGAGCCTTAAGGGAAAACCACATGCTTTTAATGGCCTTTAATTGGTTAAAGAGAACAGTAAGTTCCCTCCCAGAAGCATGAGAACAGAGCTCTTTTCCTTCCGGATTTCTTTCTTGGTTAACCAGACTGGGGAACAAAAGAGTTGTAAAATATTTGTTAGGCTGCAAAACTTAACAAAGAAATGTTAAACAACACTGATGATTATATTGATTTCTTTCTCTCCATTTCTGCTCACTCCTTGCCGCTAACTCAGAATGACTGTCCTTGGCTGTGGCTATGTGGCAGTGTGGGGAATATGAGAAGTCCAGGAGAAAGTGGCCCTCATTGACCGCTGGCTGCAGAGTCAGTTCTGCCAAAAAATTCCCTGGTGGGGTCAACCACATTTCTTGCCTCTTTGGCAATTCAGACTGACTATGGGGCTTTAATGCATGTGTGTGCATGTCTGTCCATCCAACCCCATTTAGGAAATCCAGTTTACCAAAATTCAGACTTAGAGGACAGAAAACTTAGTAATTTACCCCATTAAAAAGGTTTTCTTCTGCCCTGGCTAGTGTGACTCAGTTGGTTAGAGCATCATCCCATAAACTGAAAGGTCGTGGGTTTGAATCCCAGTCAGGGCACATGCCTGGGTTGCAGGTTGTCCCCAGTCAGGGTGTGGCAACTGATTGACGTTTTTCTCTCACCTCAATGTTTCTCTCCCTCTCTCTCTCCTTCCCCTCCCCTCTGTCTAAAATTAATAAGCATGTCCTTGGATGGGGATTTTTTAAAAAATCTCCTCTGCTTAGTAAAAGGAATCACACACAGCAGGATTTTTTAAATCGTGCATTACTATAGTGTAAAATGAAGTCTAAATGTACATATTACATCTCTTTTTTGGTGGGGAACCACTGTTTCTTGAGAGAGAGAAATAAAATTATAAAGTTTGAGAGCTGTCTTTAAAGTTCTTGGCAATTGCCTGCAGTATCTCTCACAGCACTTTTTACAGAACGGGAGCTCAGAAACATGCCCTTGACTGAGTGACTTCAGGCGTGCAGCACGCGGCTCAGTGTGCATTCCAGTCATAAATTACTTGAGTGATGCTAATTATCTTTTGCCTTCAGTGCTCACAATCAATATATTTGTGTTTGTTTTTTACTTTAAATATATTTCTTTGCATGTGTTAGATTCCCCAACAGTGAGCACAAGGCCAAGGGCAAAGACCATGCTTGTCTCCTTTTTCATTGTTTCTTCTGTACCTGATTTGGATAGGAGTACATAGTAGACACTCAATAAATACATATTGACTGAGTCGTTGAATAATTGAAAGGGTCTGCTTTTACATATTAAGGCAGGTTAGTATATTTGTGTGTATTCAGCAGCTTTGCTTTGAAACACTTCTCTTTGAAAAACTGATGAGTCACAGAGAAATCACCAGGGGTTCTTACAAACCAAATGAGTTCATAGGGACATGATTAACTCCCACCTGCTCCATAGCTATCACATCCTATCCAAGTGTTTGCATTCCGGGAAGAAGACCCATGGAAGAGAGCTCTCCAGCTTCAGAAAGCTTTAAAGCATAATTAGGCTAAATTAATATACTGTTGAGTAATGATTTGCCTTATTTTAAATAATAAAATTTTTCCATAAACTACCAGTATGCTAAATCAAGTGTCAACCAAACTACAAGTTTTCCAAAGCTCAGGTTAAGGGCAACTTCCGTTCTAAGCCTCCCTATTCTGGTTGGCGCTGTTCTCCTTACACCAGCCTTCAGCACTGCTGCCCCACACCAGTGACACCTAGAAAACCAGCTTTCAGTGTTCTCACCCACTCACCCTCCTTTGCACCTCCTCGCCCCACAACTTCGAGTCTTCCAATCTTCCAACCAGAAACATAGGCCACAGCACACAGAGTAAAATGGATCCCGTGAACGCACAGTGGAATGTAAGCTCCTAACAAAGAAAGACACAAATGTCACCGGACTCCCAAAGCGTGTGGTCCTGGATCCACAGAAGACATTTTCACCTTCAGACCGCTCTCAGTCACCACAGGCCTGTGGGCCACAGTCTGTATTAGCTACTTTCCTCTCTGGCTGTCAGTCTTCACTCTTCTCTCTCATGTGAAGGGGTGAGAAAAAAAACAGTGGAAAAATGTTAAGATTTTTGGTTGAGAACACAGATGACACGGGGAGTATTACAGTTTCCAGATTTTTAATGATTTTGCATGTCTTTTCTTCTTCCTTTTTTCCTCTCCTCCCTTCCCCCACCCTAGAAATTACTATTTTGAAGTTCCACTTTGCTTGCTGGCTTTGCCCTGAGCTCTTGCTTCCTAGCATTCATCAGTGACGATGGCAACCCACATTCACTGCAATAAAAGCAAATAGGGAAAAGGCTTTTCTATGCCATCCTGACCATATGTATGTAGTGAAAGTGAGGGAGAGAGAGACCGTCTAATACATGTTTTAGTAACACAAGTGCACACCCTCCTTTTTGCATACATATTTACCCAATTTCTTCTGGAGGTCTCATGTGCTTCAATTGCTCATTTATTCTTCAACCTTGAATAAAGAGACGAGGAGATGCGGGAGGGGGAGGGACAGACAGACCTATAGATGACAGATCTGTAGACAATGTTGTTAGCATGCCAGATCTTATTACAGAGCCGTGGGAGGTCATGTACGCCACATCCCGACTCCATGGGGACCACCACATTTAAAACAAGATGAAAAAAAATTTGATGTGGGAAAAAAGCCCTCATGGGCAGCCTTCAAAGGCAGAGACAGGCTGTGACTGGATTAACATTTATTGACTGTGTAAGCCTGCTTTTTTGCTTCAGGACAGAGATACACGAGTTTAATTGCAGAGGCTGTTCTGCCAACTGATCACCGGAGTGGCAACCAGAGCTTAACTAATCGGTCCTTCATTAGTGAAAAGTCTCTATTACAAAACAAATTAAGCATGCTCTGATCCTAACCTGCAGGTCCAATGGCATTACGGCCAAGTTCAAGCTGTTAGAGCACTGAAAAACGTATTAAGGGTTAGCGCTGAGATAGCACTTGGCTATCGATTTTACAATACACAGGTATTATGATTTATGGAGTGCTGGTGTCACTCTAACAAGCTGAAGGACACACAATATCATCTCCAGCATCATTAAAATTCAGAGGCCTCCAGAACTAACTCATCAACCACTGTGCATTGTCACAGACTGCGGGGCTGGGCTCCAGTTTCAAAATGCTGAGCTTTAGCGCAGTGGTCTGCTGGCTTAGCGACAGAAATGTAAAGCTGCCCCTGAAAATTCATTCCGTGCCTTCAGTGAATCATAAGAACCCGTTTTCACACTGAGCTATCAATTGTCTTTTGTTATTTACCTTTGCCTTGTAACATCAGAAGTGTTGTGTGTGTGTTTTAAGAAAAGAAAGTCTTTAGGAAAGAAAGACTATATGCCAGGGCCACATGTAATCCAAGCAAGGCTCTAACTATACCATGCCCAAAAATGATTACCTTTATTTTTGAAAGTAGATAAAAATCTGGCTGCACTCGCTATGACAATCAATCAATAGACATCCATTGAGCACCAATTATGCTCAAGTAATAATAGTAAGAGCTAATCGTTACTGAGCATTTACTTTGTTCCAGAATTGTTCTAAGTCCTCTTGCTGTATTAAGACATTTACTCCTCATACTGTGCTTTGAAATGGAAACTATTTTTGTGTCCATTTTACTGATAAAATCGAGAAGGCCCAGAGAAGTTAAGTACCCTGCTGCCAAGTGGAAGAGCCAAAGTTTAGTTAGACAATCTGATGTTCAGACATTATCCTGGATCAGTTCCTGTACCAAAACAATCATTTCTTTTAGCAAATGCTGCATTCTTTCAACTAACTTCAGTGTCTGTAGTTCTGTAATTTGAGGATCAGGTAGAGATCTAAAGTTGATCATTTACTTTGATCGGAACCCTTCCTGTAGAGTATCATTGAGACACCCTTTGGGTCTCTGTGCTCAGCTATACTGTCCACAGTGAGTATGACAGCCTTCCAGAGGGCCTGTTTCCTGTGCCTTTAACCGTCTTTGATACTTCCATTTGTTTATGTATGTTTCTTCTTCACTGAGAGGGTAGACAACCCAAAACATAGTATCTTTTTCTTTCCTGGTTTACACCGTTCCCCAACCCTACCCCCATCCCAAATTAAACACTCTGCTGGGCTTTATAAGAGCATCTGTGGTATTTACAATCAATGTTGGATTAAACTAATTAAATTACAGACTTTTAACTTGGCTTTATATCTGTATTTCTCCATAACAGTGTTTACTAAAGAATGAAAATTGGTTAAGGGCTATGTCTTCCTTTTAACTCAAACTAAAGAATTTGGGACTGGTGTAGCAGAAGGATCTCTTTCAAAAGTCTCTCATCTTTTAGAAGGCCCCAAAACATGGCCCTCAGAAGTAGTGTTATAACTATATTATTGATTCATATTTAACTTTGTAATCCCAGATCATTTTCTGTCTAATATGCGTAGTGAATCATTTTCTAAGTTTCATTCAAGGTTCCTTTTCCCACATATATTGCATGCATTATATTCCCATTAAGTGTTATTCCAATTATTATAGCCGTTTTTACAACCTGAAATGTCATTAGATTTCAAATTTTGTTTTTAATTTCCTCTGATTATCATAGTGCCGTTGTCTTCTATGTCCCCAAGACTTTCAGAAACATTATAGAATGGTGGCTGGCACCTAAGGAAGACCATTTGCCTAGCCAATACTGAGTTAGTAAAATCTTCTCCTTTGTTTTCTACCCATGTAAGTAGGTTTCCTCTACTTCTGAATGTAACTTGTCAATCCTAAGGAGTCTCCATGGTTCTTATCATCTTCTGGTCATGCTGGTACCTTAACTCAAAGCACAGCCCTTACATTCACTTATAAAATCACAATTCATTGTTAGTGGTAGGGCCCAAGTATCACCTCTTCTGGGAAGCCTTTCATGTTTCCTCAAGTTACAGTTAGTCACTCCATCCTTACTTGTCCCCTATGTCAGCAACCTGATTTTCACTCACCGAAAGAGGTTATATTTGAAATCAGAGTTTTGCCCAAGTGCAGGTTTGCTGCATTCACTCAGTTGACCCCAGGGAGCTTAGAATCATCCATAATACTAATCTCTAATATCTTAGTCTCATTTTCAAATATTGCAATATTGCTTTCTGAATTTGGACTCTTTGGTTTTCATTTAATCAAGTTGTTCTTTCATAGCTTTTATCTTTTTCATTAACAATGAGATAGAATTTCTTGTGTCCTCAGTGGTATTTCCTGTAAAATACGTAGTCCTTCTGAACTCTATTTCATGGAATATGCCTAGCTGTGTCTTCAGTCTCATTTTGATCCACAAGATCCTTAAGAGCTGGTAGAAACCTCATCTACAAGCTCATATAACTTCTCATTTTACAGACAATAAATTAGTCTGGGGAAGATTGGAAAAACTAACACCTGAGTAGCTCATCCAGCCGGTTAGGGTGACAAGTGGGTTACAGTCAGTGTTCTGTTTCCAAACCTGAGTGGAGCACACTGGCCACACCTCAGCATTGGAAAAAGGAAGTAGACCACGGGTGCCGGTCACGAGGGGTGGTGCTGAGCAGCCTATACAGCCATGCGCTTTGTTTCAGTGGGGTCATTTTTGACAGTGCGCCTAGGCTTCCTGAACCTGACTTCTGGAAATTAATATTCTGGGTTTACTTGCGTTCTATCACAACCTTGAACCCTAAATTCAGCTCACCCTCACCAAGGCTGTCTCAGTCCTCATAGCTTCACCCACCCTCCCTTCTCTAGACAAACAAGCCAACGCCTCTCACAAAGTTTGCTCCATTTCTGAGCATGCCCTGCCGTTCCAGGAACTGCCACCGTGTCCTCGTGGAATAAAGCACATGGAATGGTTTTCTGCCCCTCACCACCCTAAACCTGACTCACAACTCATCTCAAAGGCCAACTCATTTCTCACAACCCTCAAACCCCTTCTTCAGAATTGTGACTTTTGCCTCAATGCTAGCTCCTTCCTGAGCCTGTTTTCTATTAGGGTTTCTTTTATATTTATTGTTCACTAGACTGCACTCCCTAAAGAGAGATACTTTTCTTTAGGCATTGAGTGACTTCACAAAGCAAATGTTTGTTGGATGAATAAATGAATGATAAGAAAGGCATGTTCCCTTCTACACAAATAGATTTAACCTGAAAACACCAGAAATGTCTTAATTTGTTAGTCAAGGGTTTTAAAAACTAATAAAGAAATTCCATGATGCATTAAAAAAACATGTATGATATGCTTTATACATCATGAACCTGTATTGCTATTTCTAAACATATCCTAAAATTTACATTCAATTATGATAAATTATAATCACCCTTTCTGGATTTCCTTATCATAATTATCTGTAATAAAGAGGAAGGAAGACATGTTCAAATACCTACAATCTCACTAAAGTGTAAATAACTTTATAAAACATTATTATGAGCCAGTTTCAGGGTTGATATTTAAACAGCATCAATTCATTCCCAAAAGAGTCAAGTGAGAACAGAGAAATTCACTCACTCTTTTGGATGTTTCAACTAAGCAAAGAGACATATTTAAATATTGAAACATCAGTGTAACTGCCTGGATGTTCTTTCCTCTGTTTGAGGAACAGTCAGATTGTAACCACACCGCTAGGTTAAAGGTGTCCTCACACCAAACCTAGATGTCTTTGCTTCTTCTCGTCACTTCTAACTTCTGACATCATCCTTTTACTCCTTGAATAAATCCAGTATCAGCCCCGGCCCATATAAATCTGTTCTGGCCCTTTGCTTCTGTCTTCATGTACAGCATACTGTAAATAATCATAATGGAGTGGTTGTAAATAGTTCTGTGGTACACTGGAGACCCCTATTGGTGAGACTCGGTCAGTGACCGTGTGGCTCAACACCCCGAGGAACAGAAACTGGGTCGGCTTTTGCTCAGCACCTTTGGGTTCCAGTAGAGCCCAAAGTGACACCATTGACAATTTTCACAGACTGATCAATCAGTTTGTGAAAGCAAATGTCTGTGTGTTAACTATACCTTGTGTTTGTATGAAGACATCACTGAATAAGAAGGCAGTACAAATGACAAGAAAAACACTATGTGACCAGCAATTTTAGGGCAATTTATTTTCCATAGATAATAGACAAGAGGGATAAATGCAGCATTGCTGTTATATAAGTAAATATTGATCAGATATGAAAAAGCATCTGCAAAGTTCCAATCTCCCTGAGAGTAGGGTAGTAAAGTATACACTTCTTATACCCAACTTTAAAAACAATATTGTATTGGTTTTAAATATTTCTGTGACAGAGTTTAGCAAATAACTAGGCTTTTGCAGGGCCTGTAAATGGTGCCTTGCTTAATCTGAGTTAAAAGGTACTAGTTTAGAAGCCCCAAATATTTAAAAAAAATTTTTATTTCATTCATAAAGAAAAAATTAATTTATAATGAAAAACTGATTACCTCTAGAACATCCAGATGTATTCTTCAATGTGTATGTTTAATTCATCTGACAGCTTAGAAGGTGAAACACTAGTGTTTCTATTATAACTATAATGTAAAAGGTGTTCTGCGATGCCAAACTCACCATAAATCTTCATTCATTTGGGGTGGGGGGGTTGTCTGAGAATGTTAATTTGTATATATTCTCTGGTGTTTTTCCTCTGTATTTCTCACATCAATCTTTTAAAACAAATTTTTAAAAGAATAATGACAACATAAATGTGGTAGCTTTAAAAATATTAAAAACTTCTACCCTATCCATGCCGTTTTTAAAAAGCAAAGTTCATCACCTACCACATGAAAAATGTCTTTGTGCTTAGATTTGAACTATCCATATCCCTAAACTGGCATATTAACACAATACATCTCATTAAACAGAAATATGGGTTATGGGGGAAGAAAAGCCTTCAAAAGAATTTACAGACAGTTCTTGATTTACCTTTGTTATTGGTTTTGTTAACATTTTCAGACTTATTTTCTTCTCTGTGATTTTTTCCCTTTAAACTAAATTGCTATTTCTCTTGCCTTTCTCCTCTCCTTCATTCCCCCCCTCAAAATAAACTCACACTCACACACACGCCCAGGGACAGCCTCTTCTTCATAGCGGAAGCATTTAGATGAAGCTCCTATTGTAGGAGAGAGCATGGGCGTGGAGCATAAAAGCTGACGTCTGTGAGTTCAATATAAATCCAAGTCCCCATTCACACACTGTTCATTGATCACTTACTTCTCTGCCCTGTGTACCAAATCACACATGCTTGTATAATTTATTCGTGACGAGTTCTGAACCTTATCTGCTACAAGCAAAAGCTGCTAAACTGCTCAGGAGTTTTTATTTACAAGCTCAGACGTAGTCCTGTAGGCGGAAGCCTGCGAGGGCCTATGTTTGAGCAAAAATCTCGTTTTAGGAAACACACTCATCTCCCTCTCCCCACAAAGCTCTCCGGTAAACGTGGCCTAATGGAGCCACCATGGAAACAAATGTTTTCCTGGCATCGGGTTCTTAGTGGATGACTTGGTGCAGGTGGGACATTGGAATTGCAGAAAGGTCAGAAAGCTGCAGGGCCCAGGGATGCAGACATCAGAGAAGGAAAAGCCCTGAGTTCCAATCCCAGCACTGCTGCCTCTGTCCCCACCTTTTCTGAAGGAGTTAAATAAAAACAGTGATTGTCTTGAAATTTATGCACTATCTGAACTATCTGGAATTAATAACTGACTGATTTTTAAATGCGGAGCACACAAGGCTAAGCTCTGTGTTGCCTCTGTGAGCCGTTGGGCAGTGGCCCACGAGGAACAGTTCTCGAATGCACGCTTGGAACCAGATAATGATCCCACAAAGAACAGACTGGTAGGGACACATTTTTGTCCACTCTACTGGCTCTGGACCACTGAGAGATGCAGGATGAATGTCCTGTACAGGTGGTGTTTCTGCAAATTTGAGTTATAAAAAGGAAATAGTGACAATTATTATAAAGAATAGAGCTGCTCTATTCGGAGGAAAAACAGAAGACAAAAGTGAGAAAGTTCAAAGAACCAAATGGGCCCAGCTCTGCCCTGAGCTAATTCTATGACCTCTTTCATTGTTTTATTTCCCTTCGTGTGCTTAACGGGCATCACAATCCCTCCCTACCTGTGTCATACGTGAGAGTCAAGGGGCATGATAAATGTAAAACTGCTCTGAAAAGCTGTGCATTCCATCTCCATGGGGTGGGGAGTATTATTAGGCTTACTACTGTCAAAAAATGCCAATGTTGCTCATTGCTATTAGCAAAATCCAATTCCTTTTGTTTGAGTTTTGCCTATAGAAAGCAATATAGTGAAATAAATATCCATTAGTCAGTAGTCAACATATATTGGAACAGCTGAAACACCAAATCTTTTTCCTTTAAAAGCAGAATGCTAAACTAATGTTATTTCAGGAGCGGTGGATGGGGGTACTGGAATGAGGAGGCATTCCTGGGTCGAGGTGGGGGCCAGTTGGGGAGACGCAGCTTGGATGGGGCAAAAATTCCTCTTCCCAGTACCAAGAAAATGCATCCACTAAATACATGCCGAAGATAAAAGTCAGAAAGAAGGGTCAGCTTGAACGGAGGCCTGTTATTGGTCAGCATTAAGAAGATATTGATAGAAAATGTAATACAATACATTTTCCTGCCACACATTTCTGAATAATAGCAATTTGCCGACTAGCTAACCACCTCAGCACAAACCCTGGAACGCCCCTGCTGAGTCTCGGAAAAGCCGGCTTGTCTGCGAGTGCACAGGACACCCGGAAAATCACCAGAAAGCCCTGTGCCACCACTCAGTGCAAACAGTCCTCAGGTCCTGCTGTGACTTGGCACACCCCACTGGACAGCTGGAGACTGGAGAAGAGGGGCTGCTGCCAATAACATGTCACAAGGGATTTTAGAGCAATTTTCTGGAAACCAACAGTCCTGTGCTGTATTATTTCACGGGCAGATATTGCTATGAGCTACATAGAGTTATATTACGGTCCAGTGTACTGTCTGTTTATGCCTGATATGATCTACAATAAAACACTCCAACACCTTCTAATCCCATTTGTGAGCTCAAGCAAGGAAAAGTGGGGAGACAATTTGCCACAGCCTTATGTTACAGTTATACCTAATATGATTTTGGAAATCAGCTATTGCCCCAAACAGCGTTTTACTACATGCATCAAAAAGATTTAACTTGCGAAGGGTAGCATAAGTGTACTCAGAATATGCTTCCAAGCCAAAAGACACTCCAGATAGATGGTTTATTGTACATCTTATTCCTTCCCCCACCCCCAAGATGGCTTGCATTGAAGTGCTACCAGAGATGATTAAAAAAAAGATTGCTCGTTTTATGTAGCTTGAATATATAAAATGGTAGTTATCTAGATTCCAGAGGCAAGAATGTTTGGAAGACAATGGCAAGAGCTAAACGAAAGTGAGTTTAAATCAGGAAGACAGTCTCTGTAGCAATTAGTCTAATGTAATATCATTTTTAATGTAAAGAAGCTACATTTTCTAATTTTCACTAAAAGCCCTAGGTGCTGAATGGGTTATAATAAATGCATGCAATAAAAAACAGGTACACTCATCTTATAAAGCAGCCTATTAACCAGACTGCTAGTGCTGCAAAATCCAGGACACAGTAAACAATACTTTTTCTGTTAGAATAATGATGCATAGTTTACTCTTTTATACCAGGCAGCATTTGGGGACCACATCCATTTACCAAAATAATACCAAATTAGTACTGTAAATATTGAAATCAGACCTTTCAGGCTAACCAGTGGCCCAATTTTCTCTTCAATCTGCTCTTAATCTCAATTCATCAATAACACTACCTTATTATCGAACTTTGACAGCAAGCTAAGGCTTTTGATAAATTATACATCTCAAGCCAGATTTAAAATTTGAAGCTCAAGTGCTAATTATCTGTACAGGCCTAGTTAATAACGAAATTTCTTGTTAAGTATCTGATCACAGCATGGGCATCATTTGTCAAGACCCTCAAGTCTACCTTAGAGACCAGCTCCTCGAGTCCTCCCTTGCCTACCATATGTAAAATTGGGATCTTTGTTTCTATAATAACCTTTTATTAGGAAGCTGACATAATGATTAAGTTCACTGTAGACACACACAATGAATTAGACAATTACCCTTGCTGCTTTAAGCCACTCAGACTCCTAGCAAGACAAAATAATTAATATTGAATTTTAATTTGATGTGTTCCACATTTAAACCCCAATTTGCAAAATACACCTGGAAAGCTGCCGCTGTTGCCTTGCAGTTTGTGCTGATGAAATAAAGGCCCCCGCAGTTTGAATGTGGAAGCACAGAAGGCACGATGCACCGTGATCACTTCTCAGTGGAGCACAGAAATTTCTAGCATTAATGGGAAAGGTAATTACCTAGGTCTAACTTTATAGCCTTTCCTCTAATGAAACTATAATCTCCCAGGCCTATACATTTTAGGCATTTGCATGATTTTAATGATTTCAGTGCCATAACTGTTGGTATACCCAGTCATTTTGAAATGAAATGTCTTAAATGTAAAGATGTTAATTATATTAACAGGCCATTCTTATTGACACAAAATAAGGCTGAGTCAGAAAGAGGCACCATTACAAAAACAACTGAGGGCAGCATTTCTCAAGTGGCAAAACATAAAATAAAATAAAAAAATAAAGGAGAGTATAAATCCATTTCTCCTTGTTCACCCTCCTTGCAGACCTCCACCATTACTACATAGTAAAAGGGCATAAAAAATCAAGTCCTTTGGACTTAGCTCCCATCCCTAATATTTTCCAGAGAAGGTTTAGAATGGGTACAACATGAAATATTTTTACTCTCAAATTTCCTTCTAGAAAATGATTAACCTTCTTGGCTGGGGCATTTCAGTCTTATGGGAGGGGCTGAAAATCCATGCAGTTTTTCTTTTATGAAAAGGTTGGAGTTTGGAATAGAAAAGGAGACTTTCTCCTACAGCATCGCACAGTGCCAAGATCGAGATGCCAGGCTAAACTGAGTTATCCATTTTAAGACATATTGAGGCCACTCATGTTATTGCAGGAAAGGAATAAAGATTCACAATCCATCTATTATGAACTCTAAAAGCCCTTACTCATCCAGACTGAGCGGCACACATGCCCCTTAGCGGGATGGCCAAGTCCAGAAACAATGGCTTCTCTTCTCTCCCTGGGTATTCTTTTCACCTGTCTTCTTTTCCATGGACTCGCTGCCTCGAGGGTTCCTTCCAAAGTTGGGTGACAGCCCCAGGAGGATCTAGTACTGCTGGACATGGAGGGTTGCCAAGGAGAATTTTTAAAAATTCTCTCACCAAGGCATGGGTCCATAGATCCTCAGCCTTTGTCCTGCCATCAGTGCCAAGTAGAAGGCACTTCTTTCTGAGCACATCCCTCCCTCCACTTCCCTGCAACACTGAAATGACCAGGGAGTCATGGGAAATGGTTCCTCAGCTTAAGTTTGATACTCTGTTAAGTTAGAGATGAAGAGCCCCTTTATTGATAGCTTACCATATAGATGAAACAGTCACTTACATGCAAGTCCCCAAAAGTCCAGAGCTATTTCCCCAAATTGTAAATGAAATCTATGTAAGGAGAATGAAATGATCACCACTTTCTAAGCTAAGTATTCTGGAAAAAGGCAAATGCCCAGGGCTCTTTAATCTGTCAATGAAATTAGCAACACTCCATGTCTTCTTAAGCATTTTCTTCTTTTGATTACTCCC
>VMDR010020690.1:0-17358 GCA_007922815.1 Macrotus californicus | reverse complement strand
CGTGAGGATTAAAAAAATAAGAAAAAGATGTGGTATATACATAAAATATTATTCAGCAATAAATAATGAAATCTTGCCATTTGAGACAACACAGATGGACCTAAAGGGTATTATGCTAAGTGAACTAAGAGGAAGACAAACACTGTATTTCACTCATGTGAAATCTAAAGAAACAAAACAAAAAACAAGAATAAACAAAGCAGCAACACACCCATAAATACACAAAACCTTCAGATGGTTGACAAAGGGAGGAATAGAAGGGGGTGGGCATTAAAAAAAGGTTTCTACAATGAGGAGAATGTTCTGCTGTCTCATTCAGCAGACACTAGATTCCTGTGGCTTCGATCACTTGAAATGTAACTAGCACAACAAAGGAACTGATTTTTACTTTTATTTAACTTTAATTTAAATAGCTACAGGTGGCTAGTTGCTACCACATTGGACAGAGTATATCTAGAGAGTTAAAGAGTATTTACATCTCCTTTCTCTCACTCCAGACACATGAAAATTAAGATTTACATTTGGTGTAGATTATTCAGGTGGTTTTAAAATATCATCTTGGGTAAATAATATTACAAAACTGAGGAACCATGGTCCATTCTCAGCCAAACAGTATGATTACTTTATTTTAAATAATTCTCAATTCCATTCACAAGCCAAAATGAAGCTGAGTAAAAACTGCATGGACTGGCAAGCTGGCATTAAGGGTTAGTTGCAACACAAACCAGTCTTGAATAACAAGGCCTAGACTGAGACCTAGAGTTCCACTCTTCAAAATACCTACCTCTCCATCACTATCAGATATCACAATGAATGCACCCTCAAGTTTACGCTTCCTCTTCACATTGACTGAACTGGCAGTTTCTGCATCTTTCTTCTCCAGGTTCTGAGCTTCAGAGGCTTCTTTAACTTTTTTCTTTCTCCGTGGCATCCTTCTTTCTGAAATACAAGGACAAATAACTCATTTAAAGTATATGTTTTCTAGATGGTATTTGTAATTTAGACATATAAAAGAAAAAGATATCCATCTAACAGAAGTAAAACTGGACTTCTGAACTTTTCCATTTATCTAGTGAAATTTCTACAGAACAAAACAATACCCTATCCTAATTCCTTAAACATTGACTTAAATAATTGGTTTTCTTGACTGCAAATTATAATTGATCTAAAAGATTTTTTTCAATATCAATTCCTCAACCTGATAAAAGGGCATCTCCAAAAATCCCACAGCTAATATCATATTTAAAGATAAAAGACTAAATGCTTTCTAATTAAGACAGGAACAAGATAAGAGTATCTGCTTTTATCATTTCTATTTAACATTATACTGAAGATTCTAGGCAGGCCAATTATTCAAAAAGAAATAAAAGACATCCAAACTGGAAAGAAAGAAGTAAAACTATCATCATTTGGAGATGATATAATTTTGTAATTTAAAATAAGAAAGAATACAGACAAAAAATTATAACTAATGAACAAATCCAGCAAGATTATACGATATAGGGTCAATACACAAAAATCACTTGTACTGCTATCCACTAGCAATAAACAATCCAAAAATGAAATCTAAAATTTCAATGTCTAATAACTTAGGAATAAATTTAACAAAGGAAGTAGAAGATTTGCAACTGAAAACTTAAAAATACTGTTGAAAAAAATTAAAGAATGCCCTGGCTGGATAGATTAGCTGGGTAGTTAGATCAAAAAGGCTGCAGGTTCGATCCCTGGTCAGGGCACATACCTAGGTTGCAGGTTCAATCTCCAGTATGGATGCATAAGAGAGGCAACCCATCAATATTTCTCTCTCACACCAATGTTGATTTTTTTTTCTCTCTCTCTCTAAAATCAATAAACAGCCCTGGCTGGTGTGGCTCAGTGGAATGAACACCAGACTGTGAACCAAAGGGTCACCAGTTCGATTCCTAGTCAGGACACATGCCTGAGTTGCAGGCCAGGTCCCCAGTTGGGGACCCTCAGAAGGCAACCACACATCAGTGTTTCTCTCCCTTTCTCCCTCCCTTCCCCTCTCTAAAAATAAATAAAATCTAAAATAAAATAAAATCTTTTTAAAAAATAAAATCAATAAACATATCCTTGGGTGAGGATTAAAAAACTTTAATTAAAAAAAAAATTAAAGAAGATCTAACTAAATGCAAAGACATCCACTGTTCTTGAATTGGAAGACTTGATACTGCTAAGACAATATTCCCCAAATTGCTCTACAGGTGCAACATAACTCCTAATAAAATCTGTTAACATTTTTGTGGAAATAAACAAGCTGATCCTAAAATTCACATGGGAACACAAGGGTCCCAGAATAGCCAAACCAATCTTGAAATAACAGAAAAAATTTGAAGGATTCAGACATCTCAATTTCAACAAGGGTGCTGAGATAATTCAGCGGGGAAAGTATAGTCTTTGCAACAAGCGTAGCTACCCCATGTAAAAGAATGAAATTGGACCTCTGTCTAACATATACAAAAAGTTGTTAAGAAATGGATTTAGGTTCTCAAGTGAAACATAGCATAAAACTTTGGGATCTTGAATAGGCAATGGTTTGTTAAATATATGACATCAAAAGCATAAGCAGTCCTGGCTAAGTTGACCGGAGCGTCATCCCATACACCAAAAGACTGCAGGTTCGAAACCCCGTCAAGGCACATACCTAGGTGGCAGGTTGAATCCCCTGTTGGGGCACCTATGGGAGACAACCAATCCATGTTTCCCTCTCTCCCCCTCACTCTGTCTCTCCCTTTCTGTCTCTTTAAAATCAGTAAAAAACACATTCTCAGGTGAGAATTAAAAAAAAAAAAGCATAAGCAACAAAAGGCAGAATTAACCAGGCTTCATTTAAATCAAAAACCTTTGTGTTTCAAACTATAATATCAAGAAATTTAAAGGAAAAAGAATGGAAGAAATATTTGTAAGTCAACTATGTAACAAAGTGATTGTAGCTAAAATACATAAAGAATTCTTGTAACTCAATGGTAAAGAGGCAAATAAACCATAAAAATGGGCAAAGAGCCCCAATCCAGTGTGATGTGGCTCAGTTAGGCATTGTCCCACAAAGCAAATGATCACTGGTTTGATTCCTGGTCAGGGGACATGCCTGGGTTGCAGGTTCAGTCTCCAGTTCAGGTGTGTACAAGAAGCAACTGATATTTCTCTCCCTCTCTTTTCTCCCTCCCTTCCGCTCTCTCTAAAATAATAAAATAATTTTTTAAATGGCCAGTAAGCATATGAAAAGATACTCAACACTGTTAGTCATTAGGAAAATGCAAAGCCCACTATGATGGCTGTCAACAAAATGGAAAATAACACTTGTTGATGAGGATATGGAGAAACTTGAACCCTAGCACACTGTTGATGGGAACATTAAATGGTGCAGCTGCTATATGTATAAAAAAAAAGAAATGAAGTAGTGATACATGCTACAACATGTATGAACTTTGAAAAATACAGGGTCTAGCACAAATAAGGCCCCTTTTTTACTAAATAAAAATCTTTTATTACAAAATCATAAGTATGTAACTCTGTAACATAATACTATCACACTCAAGCATACCATATGATATTTTGGGTGAAATGTTTCAAATTGCTGTCCATCTCATGAGACATTCACGTACCCTACCAACTACACACAATAGCTTTACTTCTGCTGGACCTTGTATGTTAAGTGAATGAACCAATTACAAAAGCCCAAATCTGTATGACTGCATTTATATGAAACATTCAAAATAGGCAAATCAAATCTATAGGCAAAAAGTAAATTAATATTACTAGGGGATGGAAGAGAGGGAAATGTGGAAGGAGTGCTTAATGGCCACAAGGTTTCTTCTTGGGGTGATGAAAATGTTCTGGAATTAGAAAGTGGTAATAGCTGCAACAACCTTTTGAATGTACTAAGAGTCACAAAATTGTACATTTTAAAATTATTAAAATGTTGGGTTTTATGTTTTGTGAATTTTACCTAAATTTTAAAAAATACTTCTCCAGATGATTTTATTTTATAATCAGAGCTTAGTCACTGTTTTGAATAGACCAACCTTAACTGTGTTACAAACTTCTCAAATAGTTTAAGACAGTTGTTACATCTTATTAAAAGGAATCTGTACAATCCTACCATTAAGGAAGGACAGTAATATGCTTCCATTCTGAAGTCCTACACAAAATCATTTCCCATCATAAGAACAAAAGCATAAACACAAATATCTTTTCTATTTTTTAAATTTTTTATACAAGTACAGTTGGTATATATTATATTTGGTTATATTAGTTTCAGGTGTACAATATAGTAACTTGACATTTTTATCCCTTGCAATGTGATCACCCCAATTCTAGTTATCATCTGTCACCATGCAAACTTATCACAATATTGTTGACTATACTCCCCTTCCTCTTTTCACCTGTGACCTCACCCTCTCCATTCTGGTCACCATCCCTTCTATGAGTTTGTTTGTTTGTTTGTTTTTAGAGAAAGAGGAAGGGAGGGAAAAGAGAGGGACAGAAACCGACTGGTTGCCCCTTACATGCATCATGATAAGGGGACGGAACCCACAACCCATGCATTTGCCCTGACCAGGAATCAAACCTGCAATGCCCAACCAACTGAGCCATGGTTGGTTTTTTGAGATTCCACATATAGTTTCCATCTTATTGAATGTTTTCTGTATCCTAGAGTTATTTAAACCACTATGCTCAAATCTGATGGCAAGGATAGCTACACCACCAAATGTATGTAGGTAATTTCTTAAAGACGTATAAATAAATAAAAACCCTACAAGCCCCAAGTGGGTTTTGTTTTCCTTCCTCCCTTCCTTTTTAGAGGGAGGGGAAGGGGGGAGAAAGAAAGGGAGAGAAACATCAATTGGTTGTCTCTAGCAGGACCCCAACCAGGGATCTGGGCGGCAACCCAGGCATGTGCCCCGACTGTAAACTGAACCAGCGACCCTTTGTTCCACAGGCTGGTGCTCCACCCACTGAGCCACACCAGCCAGGGCCCACAGTGGGTTTTCAAAGAATCACAGCAGATAAGGGACCGATCAGAAGCATTACATAGAGGCACCCCACAGATACAGATTACAAAATTGCAGTGCTTCGAGATGTACCCACACTGTTTCCAAAGTAAATTTTAAGAGTAAAAAAGGTCCCTGCTCAGCCAATTTAAAGAAGCCAGCATATAATTCAACTACTATTTATTTCAGTTTTTACCCTTCAGAATGAACTCACTAAAATAATGGCTCATCTTCAATTACTTGCACTGAGACTACAGAATGAATCGCCATTAAGTGTCTGCAGAGGAGGAGGGGGTCTGGATGCCAACGGCCTCTTGGTAATCATGACAGTTGGGAATACAGTGACTCGACAAAAGTGCACAAGCAGGAAAGGTGACCCAATAGCGAGATTTTTTTATTTCACAGACAGCACTTTGGTAGTGTCATTGAAAATCTCAAATTTGGGATATTATTTGTCTTTTTCTTTCAGCACATCCATCGTCTTGATCTATCTGAAGAACAGTCCCTGACAAGATAATTTAAAATCTGAACACTCTACCTACCAAATCTGTCAAAATCGCTTTGAAAGCTTGGGGGTGTAGCACAACCCTAACGACAGTAATTCACGGATGGCTGCCTCTCACCCCTGTGTAAGTCGCCACTCAAGAAATGTGGTCCCCAGCTTTCTATCACCTGGCCACACAGCCCGGCTGTTTCTCAAGTTTAAAAAGAAAGGCAAATACACACCTACCGCTACCTCCACCCAGACACACACACCCCTGTCCGCGCTCAGCCTCAGCTTATGCAAATGTGCGACAAGAGAATCCAAACACATTTTGAGCAATAATTAAACTGTCATTTTTTTTTTTTGGATTTTTAAAATTCATTTATTTTTAGAGGGGAAGGAAGGGAGGGAAAGAAACGTCAACGTGCGGTCGCCTCGCGCGCGCCCCGCACTGGGGACCCGGCCCGCCACGCAGGCGCGTGCCCCGACCGGGAATCGAACCAGCGTCGCCTGGGTTGGCAGGCGGCGCCGAGTCCACGGAGCCACGCCAGGCGGGGCGCGGCCGCAATTACTCCCGAGTCGTCGGGAGGCTGCGCTGCTGCCTCCCCGGAACGCCGGGCCAGGCGCCGTTACTTCGCACCGCTTTCACAGGCCGCTTGCCCCAGGGTCCCGCACGCTGGGAAGGCACTCAAAGCCACGCCCCGCCAAGGGCGCGGGCGGCAACCGAGCGCGCGGCGGGCTGAGGACCCGCGTCCGACCGCAGACGGGCGTTGTGCAGGCCCCCCGCGGGGCGGCCGCTCCCTGACGGGAAAGGACGCCCCCGGTCCCCGGCGTTGCCTGCGCCTCAGGACGACAGGGCTGCAAACCAGCCCCGCCACTTCCACAGGGGTCGCGTCGCCCGTGCAGCGCAGCGAACGGCCCCGCACCTGCCCGTGGGAACTGAGCACGCGTGTGCGTGAGGCCGAAACGCGCCGCCCCGCGGAGGCCACAGCGGCAAAGACGGCGCGGACTTCCAGGGGAATCTTTTTTTGTCAGAACAACTAGCGGCCGCAAGGGGGGCCCCCCGCTCCGACGGCCGGAGGGGCGGCCCGGCTCCCGGGAGGCGGCGGAACGGACCGTCCGCGGGCCCCGCCGCCCGGCGCCGCGTGAGGCGGACGCCCTCGGCGGGCGGGCTGGCAGGAGAGCCCTCCCACGGGCAGCGACGAGCGCCGCGAGGCGGCGGCCCCGGCGCAGGAGGGCCGCACCCCCGGGCGAAAGGGGCGGGCCCGGCACCCCGGGGCGGAAGCCCACCGGCTCCCGAAGGGCCCGGCCCGCGGTCCCGAGACCTGCCTCAGCGCGGGGAGGGCCCTGCGCGCCTGCCACAGGCGCCCGGCGGGGAAGAGCCCCGGCCGCGAGGGAGGAGACGAGCGCCGGAGGCGCGCGGAGGCGGCAGGTACTCACCCACCCGCCCGGGCGTGCGGCCGAGCCCTCCTCCGGGCGCGGGGTCACGAGCTCCTGCCCCACGTCAGAAGCCGAGCCGCCAGGCGAACTCGCGCCTGAAGCTGGGACCGCGGCGCGGAGAGGCAGCGCAGGCGCACGCGTCGTCCGGGGGCGAAACCAACGCACACCGCGCGGGGGGGGGAGGACACCGCCGGGACGTACCAACTGCCAGAGGCGAGGGGCGCCGCGCGGCGGATCTGGTCGCCAGCAGGCTGGGCCCCCACCGGTGTTCTCGCGGTGTTTGTTGGATTTATTATCTGCCAGCGCCGAGGAAAAGCGAGAGTAGCACAGATCCCCCAGACCACTGCGGCTGACCCTTCAAAGTTTTATCTACCATATCAAGCCTCCTCTGGCCCTTTCTTGGCATGTATCTGGAGTTATACTGAATTTATATGTTCATATGACCACTTGAAAACTCTGGGAGTGATAAATGTTAAAGTCTGATCATTCCAGGGGAAGGGGAAAATCTGGGAAACTCTTCGAGATGTCAGATGAAGTATAAAACCAGAACAAGCCCTGGCCGGGCAGCTTTAGACCACTGTCCCCATCACGCGAAGGTTGCGGATTCGGGTTGGATCCTCAGGGCACTTAACAAGAAGCAACCAATGAATGCTTGAATAATTGGAACAAATTGATATTACTCTCTTTCACTCCTACTCTCTCTAAAAATAAATAAAATAAAACCACAACAGCCACTTTTGGTAAAATTTATTTTTTATGATGATCTTCAAGTAGGTATTTTTGGAGGGGGAAATTGAAATGTGCATTTTATGGCCCAACAATTCCACGTCTAGAAAAATACAGGTGATTGCACAAAAAGACACGTTCATGTTCAAGCCCACTCCCTTGCAAAAAAATAGAAACAACAGAAATGTCTGATATGACATAGATGATATGATATGTTCCTAAAATAAAATACTAAAACAAATAAAACTCAGTCATACAAGTAGCAACATTTGATAGCTCACGAGTTATTGAAATAGCGTCATGACAATAAATAATGATACACACAAATTTAAAAATACACAGAATGACAGTATGTCTTAATTATAGAATATACACGTGTCTACAGAAAATGAACTAGCCCTGACTGGTGTGGCTCAGTGGATTGGGCATCATCTGCAAACCCAAGGGTCACCAGTTCGATTCTCAGCTAGGGCACGTGCCTGGGTTGTGGATCAGGTCCCCAGTTGGGGGTGTGCAAGAGTCAACCAATCTATGTTTCTCTCACACATTGATGTTTCTCTTTCTTTCTTTCTCCCTTCCTTCCCCTCTCTCTAAAAATAAATAAAATCTTTAAAAATTTAAAAATGAACTAGATGGATAGATGAACACAAACCACGATAATGATATGAGATCAGGAGAAGGGAGGGGTGGAAGCCAGGATGGATGGGGAGAGGGAACAAACAGAACTTCAGATAGATCTGTCATGATTTCTTTTTTAAAAAGAAGAAACCTAAAAATTAACTAATAAAATGTTAAGTTTGATAGTGGTACTTAACTGTACATTATTCTCAGTACTTTTTTGTAACAGTTAACTCTAGAATGCCCTTTTCCTATCTCCGCAGGTCACCTTCCTCCAACTGGTCCTCCAAAATCCAGCTAAACCACTTCATTTGCCTCCTCTAACTCCAGTTCACTTCTCCTGCTTGCTTCCTCAGCTTTGGGGACATTCAATCACCCATGATATAGTGCAATTGTTTGCTGTATTCATCTATCTCTTCTATAGGACTTGTTAGCTTTCTGAAGACATGATCCGTGTAACCCTAGCAAGTAGCAAAGAGCCTAGCCAAAGGCAGATAGTCAATACATTTTGATTGAATTGAATTGTGAAGAAGGGAAATCAGAAAAGGTCTCAATGCAGGGCCAGAAAGGTCCATTGGAACCTCTTACCTCCAAGAAGAACAGTGATGCAGTTGTTGTTAGCAGCCATCTTGCAACACAGAGGAGAGCCAGCATAAGGTAGGCAGTCTCTAAGGTGGCCCCTAATTGTGATGGAGTGAAATGCTCAGTCTCTGTGACTCTGTCTTAATTCTAGTCTGCATCTTGCCCATGGCCTTCAGGCAAATAGCTCTTGATAATGTATATACGTGTGTGTGTGTGTGTGTGTGTGTATGTATATATGTATATAAATGATTAACATACATATATGGAATTCTACTGGAGAATTGAGTTTTTGGAAGAACAGCCCCTTGCCAAAATGTACCTCTGCTGAAAAGGTGACTCACATCAGCAGGGGCCAAGAGACCCAAACCAGGATCAAAGAGATTTCAAGATTTCTCTCTCTTCCCTGGATTCCTGCTAGTGCCCAGATGTCTAGGTCATCAATCACCTCTTTCCCATCTTTTTCTCCCTTCCTTTGACATAAAAGAATCCTGAATTCTGTACTTTCTGGGGATGGATTTGAGGACCTGTAAGTGCCCCCATCTTCTCAAGCAGGCCTCTTCTCCATCAATAAACATTTCCTTACTCCAAACTCTGGTGTTTTTGATAATGGCCTTTTGAAGCATCCAGCACACAGACTTTGCACCGGTAAGTAACACAATCATCCAGCCTCCTAGCAATCACACTCTTGTGTAATCCCTTCCCTCCCCTTGAGGGCAGCATGCACTTAATGATTCACTTTTTAAAAATATAATAAGGCAGAGTGATGGGATGTCATTTCCAAACCCAGGTTATAAAAAGACTGTGGCTTCCTTCCTGGGCACTCTTCACCTCTGGATTTGCTCAATTTGGGGGACTCCAAATGCTATGTCATAAGGCAATTATGCGGAGAGACCCACATGTTGGAAAAGATCCCCCCCACACCCTGCCCACCCAGTCTGACAGGTTAACCACAACCTCATAAGAAACTTTAAGTCAAGAGCACCTTTGGGCTAAGCCATGCCCAGATTCCTGACCCACAAAAACTATGTTTATGTTTTCAGCCTCTAATTTTTGGGGTAGTTTGTTACATAACAAAACAGAACTAATATACAGCTTAGAAAAAAAAAAAAACAGTGAATAGCAGGGAGATGCCCCGATCATATATATGAGTATATATACCTGGAGATCATTCCACTTCTGGTCTTTCTGTAATGTGAAATAATAAATGTCCTTAATATATACATCACTATGAGACAAATTTATGTTACTTACAGTAGACAACATCCTACCTGATATAAATCTGAATGTCCATCAGTACAGAAATGATATATTACATAGCATGGTATATTCATATACTAGAATAATGGAACAATTAAAAGAAATGAATAAGATCTAAATGTGTTATCAAAGATCTTAGAAAATTAACTTTAAAAGACAAGTTGCAGAGGACTTCCAGTCAAGATGGAGGTGTGGATAGACATGCTTTGCCTCCTTGCACAACCATAAGAAGGATCACAACTAACCTCAAAACAAAAAATACTGCCAGAAAATTGAACTGTATGGAAGTCCAACAACCGAGGATTTAAAGAAGTCATATTCACCCAGACGGGTAGGAGGGGTGGAGATGGGAGCCGGGGCGGAGAGGACACCATGTGGCGGCAGTGAGGCAGCTCATGGAATAGGCGGTCCCACACTCACATATAGTGGATAAAGTCAGGAGGGACACCTCAGGAGCAAGTGATCTCAGCCCCAGGCCAGGCCACACAGCCCAGAGCTCCAGCACCAGGAAGATAAAGCCTCATAACTACTGGCTGTAAAAACCAGTCGGGGCAGTAGAAGATACTGCTGGTCTCTTGGGTGAGGCTGTTTAAAGGGCCCACACTGTCCCAGAACAAATGCAAAGCCACCCACTCTGGGAACCACCACCAGGGCAGCGGCTAGAGGGGTGACAGTCACATACGAGAAGGGAGTGAAGTGAATGGAAACGAGGCAGGTGCTGAGCAAGCCTCAGTGCTCTGTCCTCTCTCCAACCCTCCCCCACATACAGAGCCACAAAGTGGTGAAGCAGGTTGCCTCACTCTGGCAAATACCTAAGGCTATACGCAATACAACCTAACAGGTGTGCTAACACAGGGAGTCAAAGCAACTCTATCTAATATACAGAAACAAACACAGGGAGGCTGCCAAATTGAGGAGACAAAGAAATATGGCCCAAATGAAAGAACAGAACAAAACTCCGGAAAAACAACTAAAGGAAATGGAGATAAGCAATCTATCAGATGCAGAGTTCAAAACACTGGTGATCAGGATGCTCGGAGAACTCACTGAATATGGCAAAAACATAAAGAAAGAAATGAAGGCTACCCTAAGTAAAACAAAGAAAAATCCACAGGGAACCAAGAGTAAAAGAAAGAAAGCCAGGGTTCAAATCAACAATTTGGAACATAAGGAAGAAATAAACAATTAACCAGAACAGAATGAATAAACAAGAATTCAAAAAATGAGGAGAGAATAAGAAGACTCTGGGACATCTCCAAAAGTGCCAACATTTGAATTATAGGGATGCCAGAAGGAGAAGAGGAAAAGCAAGAAATTGAAAACTTAATGAAATAAAACTTCCCTAATTTGGCAAAGGAAATAGACATACAAGTCCAGGAAGCACAGAGAATCCCAAACAAGATGGATACAAAGAGGCCCACTCCAAGATACATCATAATTAAAATGCCAAAGGTTAAAGATAAAGAGAGAATCTTACAAACAGCAGAGAAAAAGAGAGAGTTACCTACAAAGGAGTCCCCATAAGACTGTCAGCTGATTTCTCAAAAGAAGCCTTGCAGGCAAGAAGGGCCTGGCAAGAAGTATTCCCAGTCATGAAAGGCAAGGACCTACTTCCAAGATGACTCTATCCAGCAAAGCTATCATTTAGAATGGAAGGGCAGATAAAGTGCTTCCCAGACAAGGTAAAGTTAAAGGAGTTCATCATTACCAAGTCCTTATAATATGAAATGTTAAAGGGACTTATTTAAGAAAAAAACGATAAAAACTGTGTGAATATTAGAATGACAACAAATTCACAACCATCAAAAACTGAATCTAAAAAAACTAAGCAAACCACTAGAAGAGGAACAGAATCATAGATATGGAGATTATTTGGAGGGTTATCAGCTGGTAGGGGGTAGAGGGAGAATGGGGGAAAAGGTACAGGGATTAAGAAGCACAATTGGTAGGGAAATACCAGACAGAGGGATATTAAGAAAAGTATAAGAAATGGAGAAACCAAAGAACATATATGCACAATCATGGACATAAACTAGGGGGTTGCTGAAGGGAAGGGGGGTACTGGGTGGAGGGGGACAAAGGAGGAGAATTAGGACAACTGTAATAGCATAATCAATAAAATATACTTTCAAAACCAGCAAGTTGCAGGATGATGCAAGTTCCCAGTGATTAGGGACTTTAGTTTGCACATTGTATAACCCCAGTACTTAGAAGAGCAGCTAGCAAGTGGCAGAGACGAATGATAAGCCCAGCCTTGGTCCATTCATGCGAACACAGACTCTTACACAAATAGCATCATGTTTTTTAAGGTGATAGATACATTAAAAGTATTTCTGTAGGCCTGGGGAGATACAGGGTTACATAATAAGCAGAAAATAGAGGATACTTCTGAAAAGGCGGCTAGAGATCCAAAATTGGAATAGAAGGGAACCTTAATATAGCCATAATGTTTTCATTTTATTTTTAGAACTACTGTGTAATTAAAATGAATATATATTTTAAAGCAAAATAACCACCTTTTAGTCATGGCTGCATTCCAAGTTATGTAATGTCTCAGTGCTGATCTCTTTCTTCCTAAAATTTCTCTTGCCACATCTAAGTAGAACTTCCTGTTATTTTTAAAGTAGATCATTAATTAACATTGGGAAGATTACATAATCACACCTGCTCCTGCCCCATTTTGGGAAGATCACTTCTTTATCATTTCCCTGGTTCCGGGTGGGGGCACCACAGCCGGCACAATAATCACGGCCCCTCCCACCCTCTCCGCTCGCTTCTCCCCGTAGAGCTAACTTACATGTCTGGTAGGTTTTAGAGGAGGACACACGCATGCTTCACCCAGCTCTTTCCTGACTCCCTGACCTGCCCGCCTGCCTGTCTGCATGAAGCACACATTCTCTGTTCTTTTCAACTATAAGTATTTTGGCCCGTCACACCACCCCTCACCTCTCCCAACCCCACCGAGAAATGCCAAGACTGTTTAGACGTGCCTGTAATGGAGCAAGTCCAATTCAGGGTTGAAGTATAAGCAAGCTCACTTAGCTAACACACTAATTTCTCAATTTGGTTCCAATCTTGGGCAAGGAACAGGAGTCTTATTTATTATTCTCCTCAAACCACAATAAAGAGTAAGCTGGCAGTGCACTTCTTTAAAAAATGTAAGGCTCTTCTGCCCTGGCTAGGTGGCTCAGTTGGGTGGAGTGTCGTCCTGTGCATCAAAGGGTTGCAGATTCAGTTCCCGGTCAGGGCACATGTCTAGGTTGCCGGTTCCATCCCCAGGCACAGTCACTTGCCATAGGCAACTGATTGATGTTTCCCTCTCACATGAATGTGTGTGTGTGTGTGTGTGTCTTTCTCTCTCCTTCTCTCTCTCCCCTTCTCTCTCTCTTTCTTCCTCTCTCTTTCAATCAATAAACATATCTTCAGAAGAGGATTTCTTTTTAAAAGTAAAGCTTTATATATATATATATATAACTGTAACAAGAGAACAGCATATGTGCATAGCATCCAAGAAAATCCTAGGTGAGCATCAGGTATATATGCACAGTCGTGGTGTAATCTTCTGGGAAGGTCTTAGCATTTATTGTAGGTTTGGGGTATTTCTTTATGAGGAATACACACCTTTAGATAGCATTCTTGATTCAGTTTTGAAACAAAAACTCCCTTCTGTTTTAAAGCTTTCAAATCTAAGCTTTCAAGTTTAAATGAAGAACAGCTTGAGATTGCAAGGAAGCTATTTTAAACTGTTATAATTAACAAATACTCATCTATGTGAATCTAGATATTTTTAGATATTGTGAGTCAAAATGAAAGAGACATATGCCTTCAATAATGCAAAAATGCATAAGGTTCTTCACTGGTGATTTAAAAATATGAAAATAGCCCTGGCCAGTGTGGCTCAGTGGACTGAGCGCTGGCCTGTGAAGCAAAGGGCCGCTGGTTGGATTCCCAGTCAGGGCACATGCCTGGGGTGCAGGCTCGGTCCCCAGCTAGGGCCATGCACGAGGCAACTGATCAATGTTTCTCTCTCACATCGATGTTTCTCTTCCTCCTTCCCCTCTCTCTAGAAATGAATAAATAAAATCTTTTTAAAAAAGAAATACAAAATAAAACTCCCACAGAACATTTGTTAAATTAGTGCAAACAAATAAAACATACAAAACTCAATGCTAACAGCATTGTGAGAAAATAAGGATATTTCTGCATTGGGAATGCAGTATAAACAAGGATCATCTAATATTTCTAGAGAGAAATTTGGCAATAACTGTCAAAAATCATAAAAATGATTATACTAGCAACCTGAGTAACACCACATTGGGGAATATATCTCAAGGAGATGATTCAAAAGAGAGAAGAATAGACTTGAACAAAGATGATTGTAGCTGAAAACTAGAAATGGTCCAAATGCTTGCCCGTGGGAGAAAGGCTAGGTTGAAACAGGCCATGGTAGAGCAGTACAATAACAGATTATTACATGATCACAGGGAATTCCAGAAAGAGAACCAAGCAGAAATGTGGCAAGAACCCTATCAAGTAAGGATAAGCTAAAGACAATAGAACCCCAAGAGACCCTTGCACAGCACAACAACTAATAGGTGACTTGTGTGTAGGTGCCCAGGAAACAACAGTTTGTAATGTGAGAGGATTTTGACTTGAAATCTTTTTTAAAAATAGGACTTATATTATTTAGTGAAATCCATGTACCAGAGAAATGGGAAGGGTGATCAGGGCCAGACCTAGTGACTACGGCTCCTCAATCCTAACACAACAATGTGACAGTTTCTCTTGCTTTTTAAAAACAGCTTCACCGAAATACAATTCCCTTACCACAGAATTCCTCCATGCAGGGGGCCAACTGAGAGCATGGCAGAGTGATGTCAACGTGAAAACGTCCAAACCTGTAAGGATTTTTATGAGTTTATTTGTGCCAAACTGACAACTGCTGGGAAGCAAAACCTCAATGGATTAAGAAAATGCCCTGGAAAATGGCAGTTTTGCACCTTATTTTATACCTTACTGTCAAAAGAGAAGGCTTAAGGGAGTTACATGAAATCCATTGGCGATAGATTAGGGAGACGGGAGGAAGCAAAGACGGGAACCTCTGGCTCTGCACAGACACACCCTTGCTTTACACAAGTGGGTACCGGTAGTTAACAGTCAGCAGCTGACATGATGATAATCACAGTGAGGGCATCTGCAGTCTCCCCTGGTGCGGTGCCTGTGCTTTGAGGGGTCCGGAAAAAGGAAATCTGACGTTCCAAAGGTATATTAGCGCAGATTCCAAAACATAACAGACAGGCTCAGTTATGGTAAAGACTGGCCCTTGTTGGGGAAAAATACCAGCCTAGGATGTGACTACTTGCCATGACATGCTTTTAGTTAGAAATTTTCTTTTAATTTTTTTAAAGATTTTATTTATTTATTTTTAGAGAGGGAGAAAGACAGGGAGAGAAACATCAATGTGTGGTTGCCTCTCATACGCCCCCTACTGGGGGCCTGGTCTGCAACCCAGGCATGTGCCCTGACTGGGAATTGAACTGGTGACCCTTTGGTTCACAGGCCAGCACTCAATCCACTGAGCCACAGCAGCCAGGGCTAGAAAGTTTCTAATTTCAGACCATCCTATGTGGTTACTTAGGTCTCTGAGCTTGTAAGCCTGGCACACAGGCCCCCTGAGTTGTCAGGTTTAGGGTGTGGCCCTTTTCTGTCCACAGTGAGGAGTTCCACTGACCCGTACCCCCAGTGAAAGCTGTGAAAATTACTTTAAAACAACCATTTCAAGCCTCTGGAAATAGTCCTTAAGGTAAACAGTAAATTTTTAAAATCTACTGAAAAACAAAAGTCCCTGACTGGTGTGGCTCAGTTTGTTGGGCATGATCCCACAAAGAGAAGGTTGCCAGTTCAGTTCCTGGTCAGGGCATGTGCCTGGGTTGCAGGTTCGGTCCATGGTCCCCGCACATGTGAGAGGCGACCAATCCATCTCATAACGGTGTTTTTCTTCCTCTCTTTCTCCCTTCCCTTCCCTCTCTCTAAAAGTAAATAAATTAAATCTTGTTTTAAAAGTCTATAAAACATTCCATGAGAAAAGTGAGAATCTGGGTATTTAAATGAAAATCATTCCTTCCTTTGCCCCCCTCTCCCAGCTCAGTGAGGTAGAGATTCCTCTCGCACCTGGAGCAGCCAAGAGCACAGGTTTCCCTCCCCACACCCCCAGCTTCCAGGAAAAGGCTTTCTTCCAAAAGGAAGAAAGGAGCAGGACATCAGCATTTCTTGTTCTGCCCCCAGCTACCTGTTGCCTTCCAGGCAACGCAGGTGAGAAGTTGGGGCTGACAGAGTGGAGGCAGCACACTGAGAATTCTAAGGCCCCCATCACCCTTGCCTCAGCTTGAGAGAGTCAGTAATTCCACATCAGCATAAGCAAGCCAAGAGGTCCTGGGGCTGCCACTCTTCCCCAACACCCTAGAGGTGGGTTGTCACTCACAGAAAATCATGCCATTGTTCCAATCTTTGGCAGTTCCAAAGTCTGGCTTAGAAATTTTGCATGAGAGGAAAAGCAGCCAGGGATCAAGGGATGTGGGGGGAAGGTGGCTCCTAACCTTTTCCCAAAGTAACTGACTTTATTTGCAACAAAGTCTGGAGAAGCTGAAGCCCAAGAGTGCTCACTAGAACCGCAGGGATTCTGGTGAGAAGAATCTGGAAACAGAATAAATTATAGGCCAGCTAGTATGCAGGCCAAGGCCAAGGAATAAGACAGCTCGGAGGAGTGCAGACCTTCAGGAGTCAGAACAACCATCAAACACTGACCTTGGAAACTATTCTTTCAAAGGAGGCATAATTTCAATGAATTATTTTGTAGAGCAATTTATGCCCCAAGACATTGTTGAAAGTAATAGAGCAACCAGCTGGCAATTAGAAGAGTTGATGAGCTGGGCACCTTCAGAAAAAGAGAGGGAGTCCTACCAAAATCACTGTGGTCCCAGGATGACTGGACTTATGCAAAGCTGCACTTCCTTCAGGAGCAACATCAGAGGCGGGAGGGGAGGTGGGTGGGAAGTAACTTCACTAAAATAATCCAGCAATCACTAAACAAATAAGCAAGCAAACAACAATAAATCCTGGAGAGTTGAGGAGACCAGTACTGAGAGTTGCTGTATTAGAGTTTTCCAGAGACAAAGAACCAATAAGACATAGTAGGTAGGTAGGTAGGTAGGTAGGTAGGTAGGTAAATAGACTGAT
>VMDR010020689.1:0-17376 GCA_007922815.1 Macrotus californicus | reverse complement strand
CTCCCTCCCTCTCTCACTCCCTCTCTCTCCTCAACCCAAAATGAGGCTTTACTTCCATCTACCTACCTTTCCCTTAAACAACTATTTTTCTTTTTACCTATTTTCGTCAATCGTGACAACGAAAGCTTTCAAGTTAAAGAAAACAATGATGTTTTCTTCCCAAAGCCCGCCATTCAACACCAATGCAAAGTAACAGTGATCCTAAACACTGCCGCGATTGTTATGAAAATGCATTTCTCTGTACCCTGTTGTCATGGCAGCTAAAGATCAAGACATGCCTGCTACATACGGCAATTTATACTGATTTGAAAGACTGTTTGGGGAGAAACATTAAAATGTATAATCGAAAGCATTTGAAGCCATCGCCTGACAAAGTACAATATCAGTTATTCAAATAACATTTCTAAAGCAAAGTACATCATTTATTTCAATCAATGTGTGTTCATTATTTCTTCTCCCATGGAGTTACTTTAATTTTCAGCACACTAGCAATTTTATTATTTTTCTCGACATTCAGCATCTCCGCGTAACCTTTGTTCAGGCACTAACCAACCTAACACAGACAGCGACACCCAAGTCCCAGAGTGAGGCCAGAACTGCTCCGGCATTTTCTCTATTGCTTCTTTGTCTGGGGCCAGCTCTTAGGTGAATTTCTCCCTTGGATGGCAACTGTTTGAAATGTCACCGCCTGGCAATTCTCCCTCATCCAGATTGTCATTTCACTGCAAGACACGGTACCATGTATATGCATCATGTTTTTGCTTCTCCTTGGGGTGGAAGGTGGGGGGGAGGAAAGTCCAAGAAAAAGAAAGGCAGAGGGTGGGGGAGGCCGAAAAGAGAATACAAAGAGTTCAGATGCAAATAATCGAATACAAAATGCCACTTTTATTAACAATTCGGAGAGTGGTTCTTGCCCCTAATCCTTTTTATTGGTTCTCCCTCAAAATCACCCAGGGAGACCGCTGACATTTGGCAGCAGGGAAGTAGAGGCATGAGGGGATTAAGGGACTAGGGTCCGAGCTGGGAGGAGAGCTCAGGGTTCTGACATTCCTGGGCCATTATTCAGCCCGCGGCCTGCTGGACACCCGCCGAAGGAATCTCATTGAGATTGTCTACAGCTTAGCCGACGGCCACTCCTCCTGGGGTAATTATTGGAGCTACATGGCTTTTCCCACAGCTAGCAACACGCACCCGCATTCGGTCCTGACGTCGTGGAACTCTTTTCCATCCCACTCCAGGACGGTCACTGGTTTCAAGTCCTCCCAAATCCTGCCCCTTCCAAAGTGGCATTTGCATGTCAAAGGCAGCTAGTAGCTCCTCCAAGGTCCAGTTTTTCCTCTGAAATGATGCGCCCAAGTCAAATGTATGCATCGGCACTAGCCGCGGGAGAGCGCGTCATGTAAAATCACCAGTGTGCTATGTTTCCCCTCTTATCCTCAGCCCAAATTGACAGAACCTAGCAAACCTGGTCATGTTTGGAAAAGGGAAACAGCAAAAAGCTGTCCCTCACAGACTGAGTCTGTGCATCAGGCACTATTCCACATCATTTGCACGTCATAGCTTAACAATAACTCACTGAATGAAGTTATTATTATTAGCCTCATGTCCACAGCTCAAGTAGTTTGCCCCGTCTAACAGGGCTAGTAAGTGGCAGAGCCAAAAAGTGTCCACAGTTGTGTGGTTCCAGAGACTGTTTGCATAGCCGCTATGCTAAGCCAAACTGCCCCCATGATACCAAGCGGTTAAGAGTTTAGGCTCTGGCACTGGCCAGGTAGCTTAGTTGGTTAGAGCGTCATCCTGATATACCAAGGTTGTGGGTTCTATTCTCTGTCAGGGCACGTACAAGAAGCAACCAATGAATGCATCAGTAAGTGGAACAATAAATCGATCTCTCCTCTTTCTCTCTCTAACATCAATAAATAAAAAACTTTTTAGCCTAGCTGGTGTAACTCAGCGGACTGAGCTCAGGCCTGTGAACCAAAAGGTCGCTGGTTCGATTCCCAGTCAAGGCACCTGTGTGGGTTGTGGGCCAGGTCCCCAGTGAGGGGTATGCGTGAGGCAACCATACGTTGATGTTTTTCTCCCTCTCTCTCTCCTTCCCTTCCCCTCTCTCTAAACATAAGTAAATAAAATATTTTAAAAATAAATTTAAAAAATTTTAAAAGACTTTAGGCTCTGGGAGCCAACAAACCAAGGTCCATATTTCAGCCGCATATATGATCCTAGATAAATGACCCTACTAGATTCCAAGTTCACATGTTTTAATAATTACTGCTACATTTGCTAACTAAAGTCATTAGCACTGCATCTGGCACATCCAAGCCCTCCAAAAATGTCAGCTACTCACTGTAAGGAATAAACGAGTTCAGAGCAAATGGGCCACGAGGCCAGGCCTGTGGCAGAATAGTCCAAGGAAGGCATTCCCTACACATAGTCCTGCCTCTCCCGTTAAAGGGTGGGCAGGGCAGGAGAAGATGGGAGGAGAAAGATGCCATGACCAGGGAACAGAGGAAGCTTTCTCAAGGGAGAGGGGGCTGGCTGTGTTTTGAACGTATTAAGGTAAAGAAGGAGCCATCACAAGACCTGCTCTGGGGATGAAAGATATTCTAATAAGGAGCCGGTTTGAGGCAGTGGCTTCCCAGGGTGATTGAATTAAACACTCTCTTCAGCCAAACAATTAGTCTAACTGATGTTTGAAAGATTTAATTTTTTAAAGAGAAGAGGAGGGAGAGGGGAAGAGAGGGAGAGAAACATTGACGTGAGAAAGAAACATCGATTGGTTGCCTCTCATACGTGTCCCAACTGGGGACTGAACCCACAACCCAGGCAGGTGCCCCGACTGGGAATCAAACCAGCGACCTTTTGTTTTGCAGTATGATGCCCAGCCAACTGAGCCACGCTGGTCAGGGCTAACTGATCTATTTACCAAGTCCTTCGTTGCCTGAATTAAACAATTCCTTGGTGCAGTGTGACCATTTTTCCTTTCTGTCTAGAGCAGGGGTGTCAAACTCATTTTCACCGGGGGCTACATCAGCCTCACAGTTGACTTCAAGGGCCCGAATGTAATTTTAGGACTGCATAAATGTAACTACTCCTTAACAGTTAAGCAAGAGCTCAGCACTGCCGCCGGGCAGAAACAAGGCGCCAGGCAGGATGAAACAAGGTGGAGGGCCAGATTTGGCCTGCGGGCCTTGTGTTTGCCACCTGTGGTCTAGATCTACCCAAAGCTGCAAGAGTATAGATTTCTCTTCCAGGAAAGGAACACTCTTTCAAAGGAAAACTTGAAAGCAAAATAAAGTCCCAGCTCTGGTGCGGCCAATGTCCCAACACAGAGAGTCTGGGGATCACCATACATTGAAAACTCTACTGGTGTCTCCTAGTCCAAAATGCACATCTCACAACATCACCATGATCTGGAAATTGTCCTGTGGTTCTAGCCTCACGGTGACTCTGCCCTCCATCTGTTTTCCTGGAAGCCTGTTCTCAAAAAGCACTGGAGAGGCATGCGCACTGAAGTCTTGTCCGTAGATAAAAGACCTAAAGACAAAGAATCAGAAACCTGGGGCTGGGTCCAGGTTCTGGAGCCCACTGAATGACCTTGGGCAAGTCGTGTCTCTTCCCTTTAGGTCTGGTTCCTCATCTGTAAAATGAAAGCCTTGTATCTGCCTCAGGAGTCTATGATTTTTGTGAATTCATTCTAAGAGAAAGATAGTCTTTGATCATTAGATGCTATCCATAGCATGATTTATTACTGGGCGGGGGGGGGGGGCATCATTTTCATGGTTGGTGGTTTTATATGATAATCACCAGTCCCTAGGGACTTGAAATAATTTCACCATCAAAATTTTCCATTATATTAGCATTATAGCTCTGTTTCAACAAGCTTGCTTAAGTAACTTTTCCCTTGCAAATTCACATGATAATAGCATTATAAATGGTATCTCCAAAGACTTGAATTAAAATTGATTTGTCATTGTAATCTCAGCTAATAATGGTATGGTAATGGCATTATAATGAGGAGATCAAAGACTTACACTGAAATTATTTTGGCATTGTTATGCTATATTCTAAATGGCTTTAAATAGGCTGCTTTATACATAGATTTGAAACTGTTGTGTCATAGCAATATTGAAACCTGAGTACAGCTAATGGAACTATCCACTCCTTTCCCCCAAAGGCCCGCTTGGAATGTCTCCTACCCTTTTCCTTTCCTATAAAGGTGAGAGAGAAATACCACATGATCTCACCTTTAACTGGAACATAACAACAAAAGAAATCAGCAAACAAAATACAACCAGAGACATTGAAATTAAGAACAATCTAACAATGGCCAGAGGGGAAGGGGGAGGGGTTTCCAGGAAACACTATAAAGGACACATGGACATAACCAAGGGGGAGGGTGGGAGCGGGGGAGGGGGGTGGGATTGGCTGGGGTGGGGGGAAAGTGGTGGGGGGAAAATTCAAACTGTAATTGAACAACAATAAAGTAATTTAAAAAAAAAAATGGTGAAGCTCACACAGAGCTTCTAGTCTCCCCTTACTCAGGCTCTTGGGCAAAGGAAAGAGATGGCAAGGATGTTAGGAAGTGTCTAGAAATGCTGCTCTTGGATAAGGCTGGAGTGAGCCCAGCCACCCTCCTTCAGCAGGTGCTGGGGACTGAGCATTCTGCTCTTGCCGGGGACTGGGACCTGCTGGCCGGAGAGACAGAAAACAGACCTGAGCCAAGGGGTCCTGCTGGTGGAGACGACGGTATTGTCCCTTCACAGGTGGTCATACTACAGACTCAGAATTCTGCTGCACCTAAAGATTATCGCTTCTTGCTCTCGTGTCCCTTGTGGGCTTTGAATGGGGTTAAATCCTTTGGCTGCTGGTTCTTTGGCTGCGAAACCAGCTATGAGTGTGTGGTGGTTTTGTGTTTATTCACTTGGACAGGATGTAAATTAAGTGGAATGAAATATATACTCAGTTCGTGTTTAGCTTGAAGAATAGTGTAAGGTTCTAGCATTTTTCTACTTTAGGGAATATTATTGTCATTACATTGGGTGACGTGAGAACTGACAATCACACAGTCCCGACCACGTGACAGAAGCTACCCTAAATGCTTTAGATGGGGTTGATTCTCATCACCTGTGGTTCTATAAAGTCACCACAAACACTGAATTAACGAATCCTGAGCCACTGCTCTTCGGGGAAACACAGGGTTTGGTTCCTGAGAGCCCCTGGTCACGTTTTTATCAACCAATCAATAGAGAAGCTTGTTGTATGTGTCTTTGTGTTTGCAGACACCTTATTTCACACACGTTGTTGAATAGATATGTTTGAACTCACGGCCAATAGCGCTAGACTCAGGCCTGAACAAAGCTCCCTGACCATGTGTCTTCTCCGTGAGGCACATCACACCACCCCCTTGTATGTAGGAACACTGCACAGCACTCAAGAACCATGTTAAACAGCAAAATCGCCTACGAAAAGAACAGAACATACTAAAAACATGGCACCAAACAGACCGTGAAAAGAACACTAGTTTAGAGCATGACGGCTAAGCAGGGAAGGCAGAGTGTGGTCTTGTTCCACCTCACCTGGGAACATGCGGTTTAAGTGACTGAGATTTCTCGCTGCGTGTCCACAAATGACCACAAAACTGCCACAGGCAAGTGACAGATTCGGGGACTGCAAATAAATGCTAGCGAGCAGGCAAACTCACAAACTCAGAATCGATGGTGAATGAGAAGCAGCTGCATAATAATGTCTTTAATCTGCACATCCACCCCATAAGCCAGGTCCTATTATTATGCTCATTTATAGAGGAGGAAACTGAGGCACAGAGAATAAGCCACCTGCTTACTGTTTGGTTCTAATGCAATTGATAGTTACCTGGTTTTGTTTCTTTTTTAAACTAAAGACACTGTATATGTGGCATATAGTTTAGCTTTGTTGTTGTTGTGGGGGCTTTTTAGGAGATTGATTCAGAAAAATAGCATGGTCCTAGTTTTTGGATGGGAAGGTGTATCTGCGGAACCCCGAATTTTCAGGTCAGGGGGCTAGCCTGTCGAAGACGTAGCAGACACTATGGCTGCCAACCCAGACCCATTCCTGCCCCCCTTCTTCTTGGCTGTCAGAGTGCCAACGTTCTGTGTGGCTTTGCACTGAGGACATGGCCCCTCCACTGTCCCAAGGGGTAAATCTTGATTAACATAAGCTAATCAGAGCAATGCCATATCCCTAAGCAAGCTGGTTTAGGCGAGGGCATGCACTGGGAGCAGACAACGAGAAATGAAGGGCGTGAAGTGGCAGGAAAGCCTTCCCTTTCAGTGAAGAGATGCCCAAAAGGGAAGAATACCTCTTCCTGCCCCTGCCTGTCGCTGCGTGAGAACGTGTTGCTCGGAACCACTGCAGCCATCTCGTGACCGTGAGGACACAAACTGGACTAGCAGAGCTGAAAGATATTGGGAAGGCACAGAATCCCACATTCCTGAGGCCACACTTCCTCCAGCCCTTGTGCCATCTGAGATAATAAACCCCTACTCATTTAAGCTGCTTTTAATTGGGTTTTGATTAGTAGACACTGAGAGTATCCTAACAGATACAGAAATTTTGCTTGGGAATCTATTATAATGGGGAATTGGGAGACACTAAGTACAGAAATTATATAGACAGAAACACAGTGGGGTTGAACCTTATTTAAGAAGCACAATATATTGGTTGCTAAGAGATGCTGAGAAGGATCTAAAGAGCCAGGGAAATGTCCCCGACTCGGAGACAGCTTATAATCTAGTTAGTTGAGAAAACCAGACACAGCCAGTTCAAGAATTCCTGTGCAAAGAAACAGTAAATTCCTTTTAATTCTGCCACCATTGATTCCGAAATACATGTGGCAGGGGTCTGTTAATGAATCAGACTTACTCCCTGCCCTGTATAATCTAGTGAAGAAAACTAGACAGAGAGGTGTTTAATTCAGGGAATATTGTGGAAAGATGTTTTGGGAGAAGGTTAAGTGAGAGATTAATTTCTTTTGGCAGACCCAGGAAAGCCTAATGTCTCTCCTGTTTAAAATTCTTCAGTGGTTTTCGGTTACACTTCACTCAAATATATACTGAGCAATTACTCTGGCGTGATTCTAGGTGTTGGGACACAGCGGTGAACAAAACAGCGTCCCTACTCTCATGACCTGACATGCTAATCAAAGAAAGACGATATAATAAGCAAATGAGTAAAAATATCTATACCAGAGGCGGTATTACCGAGAAAGATGAACTAGGGTACAGAGGGTAGGAATGCTGGGGTTTGAAGGTGCTGTTTTATGCAGGATGGCGAGAAACTGGTATTTCAGCAGACAGCTGAAGGAAGTGAGGGACTGAGCTATGTGCAGGTATCTGGGGAAAGCATCGGAGGCAGCAGAAACAGCAGGTGCAAGGGCCCCGAGGCAGCGAGTGTCTGGCGTGCTTGGAGAACAGGAAGCAGGTCAGGGGGCCGGGAACAGAATGAATGATGGGAAAGCTGTGGGAGATCACAGAGGCAGTTAAGGGTAGAGCCAAATTTACCATGAAGTTAATGAAGCCTTGAATGAGTTCAGAAATTCATAAGTTTTGGTATAGTCAGAAAAAAAGGGAGATATTTAACCATAATCAGTTAAGACTGCTCTTTCCACTCTGAGTGCTCCATCAGTTTTCCCTTTATACTGAGTCTTTAGAGAGGCTGCAGGGCTTCAGGGACCTGGCTAAGAGGAAATTATCTTAGAAATACACCAAGTATGGGGTTAATGAAATATATTTATGGGATCACAGTCATTCCCATGACTAGCTGTCCCTGAGTAGGAGTGGCTTCCAGGAATCACCCAGCAGGGTGACCCAAAGATGCAGGACCAGAGGTCCTGTGGGAGTATAAATAGGTCCTATACAGCCTGCGTCTGCAACTCGGTGAGGAGCCAGAAGGTGTTAAACGGAACCAGAAGCCAGTCTGGAGAAAATTCTCCCAGCATCTGATGTGTAAACTCATACGCAGAAGTCTCCGTTCGCACTGACACCGTATCGCAATGGGAGTGTCCTCCTGTCAGGAATACATTCAGAAGTGAAGACACTGTGGTGATGAACGTACTTGGCCAATGGGATCTCGGGAAACAGCATTTATCAGACAAGCGCACAGAGCCCAAGCGGCACCGCAGTCAGTCTCTCCGTGTGTGACGTCCCACCATCAGTACTGAAGCTGAATTCTCTTTCTATTCTCTCTATCGAACATGATATTGTAATATCCTTGTTCTATGGAGAGGCGATCAACGTACAGGCAGACAAGGAATTTAGGGGGCAGAAATGTGATGGGGGCACTTCGCTCAGTTCCTTAATAAAAACATCATGTTATTTTTCTGATTTTGTGATGTTTGTGATATGGGTCAGCTTTTTGCCTTGTAATTTGTGGTTGTATTCTCACTCTCAAGATATATCCACTTTCAAATGTTATTTTGTGTTCCTAATTTTGTATTATTTATCTTAAAGGAAGCCCCCAAACTGCATCGAAAAGCCCAGGCCAGCTGCACTTGGAAGGCTTGTGAGGTGCGGGGAACAGAACCCCAGCAAAGTCTGAGGGAGGTCATTCCCGCAGCAAAGGTGATCCTCAGATGTGGGCATCTCGTGGGCCAGTAATACTTTCAAAAAACATTTTTGAGGGGCCCTGGCTGAGTAGCTCAGTTGGTTAGGGCATCATCCCCACACACCAAGGTTGCAGGTTTGATCCCCAGTCAGGGCACATACAAGAAGCAACCAATGAATGCCTGAATAAGTGCAACAACAAATCGATGCCTCTCTTTGTCACTCTCTCTCCCTTCCTGTCTCTCTCTCTAAAATCAACAAATACAAAATTTTAAGAAATTTGAGGAGACCCATAATTTATTGCTTACTTTGAAAATAAAAAGCCAAATAAATAAGTGTTTGAAATACCCACATCTATTGTAGCCATCTTTTAAAAAAATAGCTCTTATACCGAAACATACTGAAGGCTTTATGGATAAAATTATATAGTGTCTACTGTGTTTTAAACTAACCCAACAGGATATGAGGGGATGATCGGGGCTTTGAAAAACAAGATTGGGTGCTGGGTACATGGCATGCATTACCTAGCCTGCTTCTGTACGTGCTGGCAATTTTCATAAGAAAAGGTGTAAAATCTAACCAGATCTCACATACCTATAATTCTATAAAAGACATATGAATCCTCCAGAAGTTGGGCGGCCATAACTATCGTTCTTTATATTAAATAAATTTAATCTTATGAAAAACTTACAATACGGTGCTTATTTTTTGTTATTGCTGTCTCAAAATCAATCAGTGAAATTCATACCAAGCTGTCAGGGACTACCTATGTGGAAGTGGGGTCAGGTTGGCAGCTTACTCTCAAATGGTTCAGGAAAAAAAAAGCTCTTTGAATGAAATATCCTGGGTTTTTGTCAGTTTATTGTGTGTGCATGTGTAGGAACTGTGAGTAAATCTTGGGCTTTCCCCTGCATATACACATTACTGTGTAAGTCACCTAACCTGACTGAGCCCTCAGTTGCTTTACCTGAAAAATGGGTAAATGATATGTACTTCACACAGTAGTTTTTTAAAGAATTAAGTAAGACAATGTGTACATCTGATTTTTTAAATATTTTATTTATTTATTTGTAGACAGTGGGGAAGGGAGGGAGAAAGAGGGAGAGAAACATCAGTGTGTGGTTGCCTCTTGCATACCCTCTACTGGGGACCTGGCCTGCAACCCAGGCATGTGCCCTGACTGGGAATCGATCTGGCGACCCTTTGGTTCGCAGGCCAGCACTCAATCCACTGAGCCACAACAGCCAGGGCACAATGTGTACATCTTGATGATAGAAGCATAAATTGGTGAAACCTCTATAGAGGACAATTTGGCAATATAATCTCAAATTTTACAATGCCTTTACCTTATGGCCCCGAAGTTCCACTCCTGGGAATGTATTCTACATGGTCTTTGCACACATGTGACATGTGACATGACAGGCGCATGAGATACTCACTGCAACGTTGCTCAACAATGTCACCCAGATCTGGTTTCCTCCTGCCTCTTGGTTCTGCCTCCTTCCAGTCAATTTTCTCCAAAGACTGATTTCCTTAAGTGGGCCCCCAACTGCTTCCAGTCTGCTTCTTCATCTCTAGCCAAAAGAAAAATAATCTTGTCCCAAGATGCCTGGAAATTGTCCTGATATTCATTCTGATTGGACAGCCTTTCGTCACATGCCCACCACCTCTGTACCAATCACTGTGGCCAGAAGGGTGAAATGCAGTGATTGGCTCAGTATAACAAATGCTCTACTTCTGGAGCCTGAGAAAGAATCTTACCTCAAAAGGAAAGGGTTTCCCAAATAGAAATTAGGAGTGTTACAAAGGAGGAAGGAAAAAATGCTAGAAAAGCATTCAATGTATGTCTACTGTGAAGCCTTTTAGCCCTTGCTATCCCGTAATGCTTGATTTGGTAACTGGGTTGGAGCTTCTGGAACACTCTGATCCAGACCCTAATTAGCTGGATTGTTCCCGATTTTCCCATCCCCATTTCTGCTCACCGCCCATCAATCCTCCACGTACTCATTTTATGATTTAAATTAGTAAGGTCCTTTCACTAGCTTAAATCTCCCCACTGAACAAGCCTGTCTGTTATCTGGAAATATATGATCACATGAACTTATTCAAAACACAACATTGTCTCATTATGATGAGACACGATTATTAATGGCAGAGCGCCCATCAGAAATGAAACTAATCCTTCATTTTGTTCAAAATAAATGTGCTCTAAAAAGTACAGAGATGGTGAAATTAATTTGAGAGTAATCAATTCCTGCATTTTAAATGAACATAATTATGTAATCATTAACTTATTTAATGGGCTTCATTAGGCTTATTTCTGGCTTGGATGTCACTTTTTTTTTATCCCAATTAGCTCAAGTGCTCAAATTAATTTTTTATTACTGGTAAGAGTACTAAGCCAAGTCAGGATGAGCACAGCTAGGGTCTCCCCAGCCCTACATGGAGGCTGAGCTGGGCCATTCCTTCCCTCACGGTGGGATTTGCTGCATCAACACAAATGCAGCCAGCTGAAGTTCAAAGAAGTGGCCCAGCCAGGTTCATGGTACATGTGTGACCTGCTTCCAACCAGATGAGACACCTATTCAATTCACCTGGGTGCTGCACAAAAGCCTTGCAAAGAGATGTCTCCCAGAGGAAACCTACATGGCAGCCCAGGTCAGTGCTGCATTATTACCAAGAAGGGGCCTGAGCATCTTCTAGAACAGAAGGGACATGGGCATCTCACAGACCTGGATTCAAATCCCATTTTGCTAGTGGTAGGCTATGTGACCCAAAGCAATTTATATAACCTCTGTGAGCCTCAGTTTCTCCAGCTATAAACAGGGACAATGAGGTAACCATTTTTCGGAATTGTTTTTGAGGATTAGCAACAATGCATACAAAGTGTTTGGAATATAGTATTCACTCAATTCATGGTAGTTATTATTCTTTTTTTTTATCCTTACCGGAGGATATGCTCATTGATTTTAGAGAGGGCAGAGGGAGAGAGAGAGAAACTTCAATGTAGAAACATCAGTTGGTTGCCTCCTTTATATGCCCTGACTGGGGATCAAACCCACAACCTATTGGTGCACAGGACAACGCTCTAACCACCTGAGCCACCTGGCCAGGGTAGTCGTTATTATTCTTGCTATCACAATCAGACACCCTTACATTTAATCTTCAGGGATACTAAGGCTAAGACACAGACTAGCTTTTTCAGTCTGAACACTTGACGATAACTCTACAATGACATGGGGTTCTGAGCACCGGGGTCGCAAAAAAAGAGATACTCAAAAACAGATTCTCCTTTGAAGAAGATGTTGTACAATGAAAGTATGTAATACATACACCTTACTACCAATAACTAGTAATACAAAAGAGAGAGGCAATATGTGGTGGAGATGAAGAGCAGGGAGTCTGGAGGCAGACTGCCAAGATACTTAACCTCTTGAAATCTTGGTTTCCTCCTCTAAACTTGTGGGGAATAATAGAATTGAACTGCTGTCAGGGGTGAATTATACAGTGCATAGAAAGTCAAGTGCCCGGCACACAGTGAACACTCAATATATGTTATCTATAGCCATCGCTGCTCATTAGTAATAGTAGTTGTGTAGAAATATAAGACACCGTCAAATATGTTTCTTAGACTTTAAGAAAACAAGGATTTTAAATACAGACAGAAAGATAGATTTGATCCATTAAGCCCGAAAACAAATTGTATTTGCTCATTTAGGTACTCACTATGTGTCAAACACTGAATTTAAATGTGTAACAGGAGAAATACCGTAAAATTTTTCTGCCTTATTACCCTAATCTGGCCTTTCCTACCAGCCAAGTTAGAAAACTTGCCATCTTCTCAGAAGGAGATGACAGAAGAAGGTCGTGGGTATGTCACTTAGAAAGCTACCTCCTCTGTTCAAACATCAGACAAGCCCTTGGGTCACCCAGAAACACAAATGAGGAGCTTGGCATCACAATCAGCATGGCCTTTCAGCAGCTGGACATGGCCACACCAGGGACCAAGTGTGCCTGTGCTCCAGAGCAGGTTCTCTTTGTCTTGCTGTATTACATCCAATATGGATGTCTAACATTGAAGGGATGCATCCAAATTTCAATTACACCCAGAAGTCTAAAAAGAAGTAGTCAATCCTCTCCCCCTTCTCTCTTTTTTTTTCTTTTCTTTTTTTAAGTGGATAGAACCGGAATTGCTTTCAGAACTCAGTTGAGTTTCCCTAAAGCAAATCCGAGGCAGATCTCTGACAGCTGGCTGGCCACTCAGGTTTGGGAGGAAAGGGACCGCCAACAGACATGGCCTGATGAGGCTACCCCTGCACTGACTCCCGTGTGACCTCTGATTCAGCAGAGAAACGGAGGAAGCTCTGTCTCATTGACCTGAGCTGTCAATGGTCACACTTCCCGAGGTTAATTAAATCGACATTAATTAGCAAAGCAGGCACTAGGTAGTCCATATAATCAGTTCTGGGGCTTGATGAAGCCCCAGCTTTCTGACCTTTCCGGGGCTCAGAATTTCCCTGTGTGAAAAGTTTACTCAAAGCACAGGTTAGAGCCGGATTCTACAACCACTGGCCAGAATCATGCCATCAGAGACTCTTCTCTGCCGATGGCCGGATGCAGGACTGGTCAAGGATCAGTTCAGGTGCCATCCCTCAGGGTCCAGGCTACAAGCCTCACCAGGTTCACGCAGAGAAAGAGAACATCTCAAAAGCACACATGTCCACCCACGCTTCCTATCTGAAGCTCATTCCGAACACTCATCAAACTAATTAACAGTCACTGGACTTGCCAATAAAAATCCATGTTTGATACCAGTGTGCTAATGTAGAGAATCCACTGCTGATGACCTAGAAAAGGTGGATGGAGGACTTAGAGTAGCCACCTCTGGAGTCTGGCTTCCTGTGACCGGAATGGAGCTGTGCACTCCCAACAGGCTGTGCACGTTGACAGCATGTTTCCTGATCAGGCAAACTCCCTGGCACATGCTACTATCCCAGTAATTACGCAATGGATTTTAGAAGACAGTTTACAGATATTGTAATGTGCTGGGAGGAAGACCAAACAGGCAGAAAGCAGAAACCTCGGGATCCACCCCATTCCTGGAACCTGAGGTCACCGAGTTGTAAAGGCGGGGAAGAAAATGTCCTGGTAGCCTCCTGAGGAATCCAGGACCTAATGCAAGTTTGGAAAGGGATGCAACGCCTCTTTCTACCAGGCAAACATGACACCCCTCACTGTCCCGCCTCGGCATTCGGGGAAGGGCACTTGATCCGTGGATCGGCGTGCCAGGCCCTTTCCTAATGGACTTATAACCTAAATCCCTGAGTTAACAAATGAAACATGGCCGAGCTGGATTCTAAACATCAGCGCCTTCAAGACAGACCCTGGCTGTGAGCCCTAGTGACTTATTCTGGCCTGGTGGACATCCATACTGCCTCACAACCACTGTGTGTTAAGGGCAGAGAAAGAAGCAGCTGGAAAGGAAGGTCACATCAGGACGAGGAGATTTTTTTCTCCTTTTCCATGTTTATAGATCAACACCCTGGCTTATTGTTAGCCCTGCTCTTATTCTGCACCCTTTATGTTTCCGGGGAAATTTTTCGATTGGGGATGCTGGGATATCCCATGAATTTGAAAACTATGTAAGTTGTCACATTTTAAAAAGTATGAGAGTCTAAGAAACTACATTTGACACTAAAACTCTGGTTCACATTTTACCCAACAAGGAACAAGTGTTTCATAAAGGTTCGATAAGACCAAGAGGCCAACAGAGCAGAACAGTAAACTGGCACAGACTTTTCAGAAGACGCTTTGGAAATACGTATCAAGAGCCTTTGGGGGAAAAGAAAGTGGATATCCTTGGCTTCAGTAAATTCACACCTTTGAATTCGGTGCAAGAAACATTTCAAATGTCCAACAACAGGAAAACCGGGAAAGAGATGATGGTCTGTCGGCATTATTGAGTCTCAGGGACTCACTGAAGTCACGTTGCTTAATGAATTTAAAACACAAGAAAAATGCCCATGAAACAATATTCTATGAAAAAAGTCAACACATAAAAAACTACAAACATTGCATGACCCCTAGTTTTAATATTTGTGCACACGATTTTTTTTAATGGTAGAAGAAAATACCCCCAAAGTATTATTGATACTCTTATCTCTATTTTCTTCTTACAGTGCTCTGTATGTTCCAAATTCTCTCCCATAATCATGTATTTTATCATTATATATATATATAAATATATATATATAAATATATATATAAATATATATATATATATATAAAACACTTAAGCATGACAGAGCGCACGCACACAGTGTGTGTATTCTACTATGTTTAAATGTTCATTCCCCTTGATGAAATAATTCTAGGTCTAAGAACACATCATGAAAAAAAAAGAGATCCAGACAAAATTTTATGCTTCCCCAGGTTATACACAGCACTGCTATGAGCGAAGATTATTGTGCTGTGGATATATTGTAGAGATACTTTTATTAACAGGGGATTCTGGCTAAACAGAAAGCCAGATGATAGATAATAAGTGACTCCATCATAAAGCTGCTGAATTTGCTGGAAAGTACAAAAATTATGCACCTTAGAACTGACTGAGGCCCTGGAGATCATCTACTCCAGTGGTTTCCAATATTTTTAAACCACAGAATCCTTTTAAAGAAAACCCTAGGAGGATCAGCAGTGCCTGAGGACAGCAGGAGCCCGGCGGCTCTGGCTGACACAAGCAGGCGGACGCGGAAGCCCACCACCTAGGCTCTGCTCTGAGGAGGTGTGAGGCTCTGTGCAAAGCCATCCGAAGGCCATTTAGGGCAGGACAACATGTTGTTCCATTCACTTGAACTTGTTCAACTGACCTTTGTTTTCCAGGCAGGCCTAAGTGTGTTATGTCCATTGGCTGATTTAGTCCTGACAAGACTGTAAGGATGATGTTATTACTGGCCCCATTCGACAGATGAAGAGACTGAGGCAAAGAGATTCTGAGCAGCTTGCTCAGCTATGAGGAGACAGAGCCACGTTCAACACCAAGCGAGTCGGCTCTAGTCTGCACAATTGCTTACGGCTGCCCCTGGACCATAGACAGAGGGAGGAAAATGAAAGGAAGAAGGAAGTGAGAGAGCGGAATGGGGGGGCATCTTTTACCCCCAGGGTTTCCCAGGGTCTGCCTGATTTCAAAGGCAGTCTCCAGGAAGGTCCTACTCCACGCAACAGGTCACACAGTGCCTGAAGTGGACCACTCAACTCCAGGGGATCTGCCAGAGCGCCTGCTGGCGTAAACTGGCCCAGTCCAGGAACCTGGGAAGGCCTGGAGACACCCCAGCACCCAGCTCTAACAAGCATGTGGAAATGGATGGGTCACATATAAACCAATTAAAGCTGGCAGCCAGGTTTGGGGAAATCACTTTCCCTGGAACCAATTGGGAGCCCGTTTTGGAGATAAAAGGGACAGCACATTAGTCTCTGTGGTCAGAAGCAGCTTTCGTGCATTTCACGGTGCGAAGGGGACCTGAAACATTTCGAAATGAGAACATGAGGGTACGTCCAAATTGCTCAGTCAAGGCATTTAAAGGGTCTTTAGTGTGACATTGCATACGGGACCTGGTCGCTTGTTCCGACATGCAGGTGGAAACTGACATGTGTCCGTCTAGAACGTGTGTGTGTTACTTTCCTTACACGCCTTCCGTGTGTCATTTCATGCTTTTGTCATCAAGATGGGCCATCAGGTATCCGTGGAAATGAAGGGCAGGGAAAGCCTGAACAATTGGAATTCCCAGATAAACTGAAATCTCATTATTTGCAATTAGTTAAACCTCTTTTCCCATCCAAGTTTTTTTTACTAGCATCAGATTCAGGATGTTAAATGCTAGCATCTTACATAAAGGCCCATGTCAGAGAACTAGACTTAGAACCAGAGAATGTAACACCTGGAAGGGGTTAGCAATCACTGAATCCAACCGCCAGACTGAAAGAAATGTCTGGGGAAGCTTCAGGGCAAATCTAGATTGTGCAGGACCAAAATTTTTAGCTTAGATACTATTTTTGTGTGTGGGAACATGACAATGTCTCTACTGGAATGCAGCCAGTAACAGGGGACTCAACATTACTCACTTCTATCCTGTGCATCCCTAACTGAAGAAAGAAGAAAAGCCTTCTTCTATTAGATTCATAACTACCACCTTGAATACCTCCAATGAGGTCATGACTCTCTGAGGACTGATCGACTCAGATTGTCTCCAAGATGTGCCTTTTGCACCTCAGCAGACTCGAGGCCAGGAATGTGGCCATCAAAACACAGACACACAGAGAACCTGTTTACTGGCCTGACATCTCTGCAGGTGACCAGCCCAGTTATGGCATCAAAAGAAGATGAGGAAATAGAGAAGGGGGAAAGAAGAGGAAGAGGAAGAAAAAGAAGGAGGGAAAGAAAGAAAAAGAGGAGAGAAGGGGAAGAGGAAAGAGAGAAGGAAGACGGGGAAGGAAAGGAGCTATGAAAGGGGAGCGCTGGGTCTGGCAGTGTGAGCATCATCCACAGACACCCAACAGATGTCTACAAACGTCGTGGCTTACAAAAATCAGCAGCAGAATAAACACTGGAACTACTCCTAATATATTGCCAAATGGAAGGCGGTACGAAAGCATGGAGGGTGTAACTTCATCTTCTAAATCTCTGTGTTATTTATTCCTATCAAAATATTATTTATCAGTAAACATAGATTCATCTGTCCGTGTAACGGTTATCCTTGGGTGGGGTAAAGACTCAAGGTCTGGATGGATTCCCAAG
>VMDR010020688.1:0-17378 GCA_007922815.1 Macrotus californicus | reverse complement strand
TGTTCATGCACCTAAGTTTATATTCTTTGTGATTTTAGACTTCAACAGTTTGTATACTGGAACCTTTTAATGTGATCATTATGCTAATTAAATTACACTAATAAACATCTTACATTAACATCTTACAGACTGGATTTTGGTTGGGGTCTTAATTATTGAAGTATAATGTGACTAAGACATGAGTTTGGTAAAAAACGTGTGAGGCATGAGTTTTTGGTCTAACAAAGCTACTAATCCCACCTGTAATAATCTCATAATTGTATGATCTTTCTGCTTCTGGCAAGACACTTTCACTTACATTGTTGTTTTTGATTCTCAGAATGAGTCGTCTGTCCAAAATCTGTAAGAGTTAAGCCCAAATGACTACTTGTTATTTCATAGCATCTGGTGAGAAAGAGTTGGCAGAGTAGCAATGTGGAGTTATTCTAAAAGACACTTTCATGGCATATCAATTAGTATGAGATACCTCCTTTTTAAAAAATTTTTTTAAATTTATTTTATTTATTTATTTTTAGGGAGAGGGGAAGGGAAGGAGAAAGAAAGGGAGAGAAACATCAATGTGTGGTTGACTCTCACGCGCCCCGTACTGGGGACCCGGCCTGCAACCCAGACATGTGCCCTGAATGGGTATCAAACTGGAGACCCTTTGGTTCACAGGCCTGCGCTCAATCCACTGAGCCACACCTGCCAGGGCTGAGATACCTTCTAATACTACATGTATGTTTGGTGCAGTACAAATTAAAATTCATGTTCACAGTCTTCCTGAAACACCTGAATTATTAAATAAAACCTTTACATTCAATGGCATTTTAATTTTGTAAAATTATTATTTGATAGTCTAGTATACTGCATCTGAGGAGAATTCAGTGGAATGCCCCATTCCCTACCCATTCTGGGTTATTATTTCTTTATACTAGTAGATAGATTTGCAAATACAATATGTTGACTGAACTAAGACATTGAAAAGATTCTATGCTTGGGGTGATTTGCATGATATAAAGAACTTTTTTAGCTTGACAGACATTTCTTTTTATTAAGGAAGCTCAATTTAATATTCTTTGTTTCTTTTTATTAAGAGAGCTAAACAATCTATTCTTAGGTTTAACTTTAAACAGCACACAAATTTAAATACAATGACAAATAATTCACAATCCTCACTAACTTTCTTATAAGTACACCAAAGTTTTTGGTGATGGGGACACTTTTTGGATCTTATTAGCGTAATTATTTGTTGAGAGTGAGGTGAAGTCTGGCTACAGTTGGATAATGTGGTGGAGCTGGGAGGCGAGAGAGGGTTCTGCCCAAAGACACAGGGCTGGTGGGACCCGGTGTTATTTTCGTTTCTGAGGGATGTGCAGAACTGGATTATTCTCGCTTTTATATTGGTCGTGTTTCCATCAGAGTGAAGGCTTACCAAGACTTAACCACAGATCGCCTGTGGAGTAACCTTCTGTGCTACCATGGAGGCAGACTCCTGTTACTTACTGCTTGGGGCTGGCTGTGCAGTGCACCTGGCGCTCCACAAGTGGCAGGATTACTGGCAGTTTCCACTGCGATCCAAGTAGGCGGCTTATTACTATGAGCACGGTTCTGGTATCCACCCGTCAGGTCACGGCGGCAGTAAGACAGGAGAAGTGCTTTGTTAGAATAGAGCATCCTGATACGAAGAGATCCTGGGTGTTTCACGCTGTCTCTTGGATCATCAGATAGAACACATTAGATTTAGCACTAACAAAACGTAAGGCACCAAGAATATGAAATCCTAACAGAAACTAGATCTGTCATGTTGGAGTGTCTGAGCAATGACCGCAGTCAGCCCGTAAGCTGGCAGTATGACATAACCGAAGTCCAGACAGAAAGCTGTGTGCTGTGTTCCTAGATGCAGGCGCAGCAGGACTTCCTGCCCCTGCTCCTGCTCCTGCCCCCGCCCCCGCCCCACATCCTGGAAACAAAGCTCTCTTTTTTCTTTTACTTTCCAGCTATGAATTGCATGTTGGAGACACATCAGTGAAATACCAACCCCTTATGTTTCTTAAAGTTTTTTTTTTGGTTCATGGTTTTTTGGTAAAAATGCCGAACTTCTCAGAAAAATACAAGTGCACTCATTAACGCAGCATGTTACATCTGCTTCCAGGGTGTTCAGGACTCCCTTGAAACCAGCCTATGGACTGAGTTTAAGAACTTTTATCTAAACAAAGCATTTAATTATACTGTGAGACATTTGACTTCAGTTTCCTTTGGAGTTTTGTGTCGAATAAGACAAAATTGCTTCTTCCTGAGCTTTGAGTGATCCGTAATTCTGATAGAATTTTTTAACCTAACTTTGTGTATATAGTTGGCTTCTTTTTGTGGGACGAAGCTCCACACTGTCAAAAGGTATATGTAGATATAAAATATTTTCTTTTTTCTTTTATTTGTAATTCCACAGGTAATACATGAATACATTTTCCTTTCTAAGAAAAAAATCAGTGCTTTACAGATACAGCCACTCTGTGTCAGAGGCAGAGGCGTTTACTGACGGAACTAACATTCACACACAGCTACCGAAAACTGATCTTGTATTTTTACCTGAATCTAAACCTGAACAGATTGTTCACGTGTCATCAATAATAACTGTCATTTGTATGAAAGATTCGAGTTTGTAAAGCTCTTTTGAATGTAAAACAGTATATCCATTTTTCATTTGAAGAAGCTGAAGTTAGGTTAATAATGGAGCTCAGAGTTGAGCCTAGTCTGATAAGAAGCCTTAGCTCTTTCTACCACATCCCAGTGGGTCTTCCTAAGTGCTAGCCGAGCATCAGAAAGGCAGTTGGAAGGAACGGGCCTGTGTTAATGCCTTTCTTAGGCACCACTTTCTGGGACAAAATCCAGGCTGAGGCAAGAGCTTTGCATGTAGGTGGCTTATTTTGAGAAGTGACCCCAGGAAATAAGGTGGGGAGACTGGGAAAAGTGAAATTGGAAAGAGGAAAAACCAGTACAGTGAGGTATCACTAAATTAGTTACTACTGTGGACAAAGGGGGCTTAATTCCATTGGGATTTTTTGAGGAACCGTGTCTCAGAATTTTCCACCTGAGTTATAGAACTATGTGGTGTTGATTCATTTTCCGTCTCTTATTGGTTAACTCTTACGCTTCTGGTGTGCACTTGTGCGGTGCCAGACTGCAGGTGTGTCGTCTCTGGCGTCAGAGACTGGAGGGCAGAAAACTCCGGTGTGGTTGGAATCAAGTGCCGTCAGATCACTCCTACGTGCTGCTGGGCGCTGCAGCTCTCGCTGGAGTGAGAGACGGACTTTAAAGGAGGCTTGGGTGCAAGGGTGTCCAACTGGCCAAGAGGTCAATTCAGCAAAAGATTTGCCTGCTTATGCCTTATTACAAGGAATGAAATCCTTGAATTCTATGCAGGGAAGTTTGAAGGAGCTCCATCTATCATGGAACTAATTCGCAAACCTAATTGTTAGAAACTGTAGAACTAACCATGAAAATTAGTCTTGGAATTTTCCATTCTAATGTTTTTCTTCTCTTTTTTAAAAGATTTTATTTATTTATTTTTTAGAAAGAGGAAAAGGGAGGGAGAAAGAGAGGCAGAGAAACATCGATCTGTTGCCTCCCCCGACACCCTCAACCACACACCCTCCACTGGGGATCTGGCTCACAACCCAAGCATATACCGTGACTGGGAATCAAACCGCTGACCTTACAGTTTTCAGGATGATGCTCAGCCCACCCACTGAGCCACACCAGTCAGGGCCTAATGTTTTCTTCTTGAATAAATTTCAGTGGTTTCTTTCTAGGAATTTACCCATTTCATCTATGTTTCATAATTTGTCAACATACCCGTATAACCCTTTTTCCCTTAGTAGTATTTAGTATTCCCTTATAAATCTTTCTATTTCTGTAAGGTTAATGTTGATGTCTCCTCTGTTACTCCTGAACTTAGTAATTTAAGTCATTCTCTTTTTCTTGATCAGTGTAGCTACAGTTTGTCAATTTTGTTGATCTGTTCAAAGAACCAACTTTTGGCTTTGTGGAGTTTTCTCCATTTCACTTATATTTCCATCTCATGTACATTATTTCCTTCCCTCTGCTTGCTTTGGGCTTCGTTTGCTCTTCTTTTCGAGTTTGTTTTTTAAATCCTCACCCCAGGACATGTTTATTAATTTGAGAAAGAGAAAAATATTGATGTGAGAGGGAAACATCATTTGGTTGCCTCCCATATGTGCCCTGACAATGGAGTGAACCCGCAACCCAGGTATGTGCCCTGACCAGGGATCGACTCCGCAGCCTGCTGAGTCACGGAGTGATGCTTCAACCATCTGAGCCACCTGGCCAGGGCCCCTTTCTAGTTTCTAAAGGTAGAAGGTTATTGATCTGTGATTTCCCCCTACTTTTGTATAGATGTTTATAGCTATAAATTCCCTGTAAGCACTACATTAGCTGCATCTCATAAGTTTTGGTATGTTGTATTTTCATTTTTATTCATCTCAAAGTATTTTCTAATTTTCTTTGTGATTTGTTTGCCCTGTTGGTAGTTGTGAAGTATGTTGTTAATTTCCACATATTTATGAGTTTTCCAAACTACTTTCTGTTGTCATTTTCTAATTCCATTCCATTGTGATTGAGAACATATTTTGTATGATTTAAATCCTCTTAAAAATATTTAGGCTTGTTTTAGGGCCAGACATGTGGTCTGTCATAGAGAGTGTTCCATGCGTACTTGAGAAAAATGTATATTCTGTGGTTGCTGGGTGGAATTTTCTTTAAAATGTCTGTTAGATCTATTTGGTTTATAGTATTGTTTACGTCTTCATTTTTGGTGATACTCAGTGTCGTTGTTCTATTATTATTGAAAGTGGGGTATTGAAGTCTCCAACAATCATTGTTGAATTATCTGTTTCTCAGTTTAGTTAATTTTTGTTTCATCTATTTTAGGGCTCTTATTCTAATGTTTTAAAGGAAAACTCGAACAACATGATCTTTTATATGCATTTTATATTATTCAGGATTAGTTCCTTGTGAAAGTCCGGGGGTGTGGGCGAGAGCATGCGTGCAAATGCTCACGCCGCTGCAAGCTTCTGGGAGCTCCCAAAGAGCAGTGACGTGTCTGTTGCTGCTGGGAAGGTTTAAAGTGCTTTTTCAAAAGATGGTTTTCTCTTCCTCAAAATCCAAACCACATGTTTTGTAGAAATAGAAAAATATATCCTAACATTCATGTGGAATCTTCAATGACCCCAAATAGCCAAAACAATCTTGAAAAGGTAAAGTTAGAGGTTTCACACTTCTGGATTTTGAAACTTACTACAGCGCTACAGTAATCAAAGTGTGTTCCTGGCATAAAGGCAGATACATCAGTCAAGGACCAGAGTAGAGAGCCCAGAAGTACACCCTTGCATGGATGGTCAGATGATACTTAGGGGCACCGAGACCATTGAATGGGGAGAAGGTAGTCTTTCCAACGAATGGTGTTAGGGAACCTGGAGGGCGAAAAGAATGAATTTGGCCCCTTACTGTACACCTTATACAAGAGTTACCTCAAAATGGCTCCAAACCTGAAATGTAAGACCTAAAACTATGAAACTCTTGGAAGAAAACAGCACAATCTTCGAGACATTGGATCTGGCCATTATTTCCTCTATATGACAGCAAAACCACAAGCAACAACAGTGAAAAAGGTAAGTTGTACTACATGGTCATTAAAAACTTTCGTGCATCAGAGGACACTGTCAATAGAGCAAAAAGGCAGTTCATGGAATGGAAAAAATATTTGTAAAACTTGTATCTGATAAGGGATTAATATCCAGAATATATAAAGCACTTCTACAACTCAACATCAAAACAAACAACTCTCTTTAAAATGAGCAAGGGACTTGAATAGATAGTTCTCTAAAGAACATACACAAATAGCCAATAAGCAAGTGCAAAGAAGCTTAACATCACTAACCATTAGGAAAATGCAAATCAAAACCCAGTGAGATACCACTTCACACCCATGAGGATGGCTGTTGTTAAAAACCAAACGAAACAGCCCTGGCTGGTGTGGCTCAGTGGATTGGGCACTGGCTTGCGAACCAAAGGGTTGCTGGTTCAATTCCCAGTCAGGGCACATGCCTGGGTTGCGGGCCGGGTTCCTAGTAGGGGACATTTGAGAGGCAGCCATACATTGATGTTTCTCTCCCTCCTTCCTTTCTCCTCTCTCTAAAAAATGAATAAATAAAATCTTAAACAAACGAAACAAGTGTTGGTGAGGATGTGTGGAAATTGGACCCTTGTGCACTATGGTGGGGCTGCAAAATGGTGCAGCCACTGTGGGAGACAGTATGGCCGTTCCATACTGTTTAAACAAGAATTACAGTATAATCCAGTGTTTTCTCTTCTGGGTATAGACTCAAAAGCATTGAAAGCAGGGACTCGAATATATTTGTCCACCCATGTTCATAGCAGCATTATTCACAAGAGCCAAAAGGTGGAAGCAACCCACGTGCCCATCACCAGATGTATGGATAAATCAAATGTGGCATATACACACCGTGGTGTTTTTCAGCCTTAAAAAGGAAGGAAATTCTGCCCCAGCTGATGTGGCTCAGTGGATTGAGCGCTGGCCTGTGAACCAAAGGGTCACCAGTTCAATTCCTAGTGGCACATGCCTGGGTTGTGGGCCAGGTCCCCAGTTGGGGTTGCACAAGAGGGAACTGCACATTGATGTTTCTATCTCTCTCTCCCTCCTTTCCTCTCTCTCTAAAAAGAAATAAGTGAAATATTTTTTTTAAAAAGGAAGGAGATTCCTTTTTATGCTTGAACATGGATGAACCTGGAAGACATACTAAGTGAAATAAGCCAATCACGAAAGAGCAATACTGATTTCATTTACATGGTCCCATTTACATGAGGTACTGTGTATTCGCAGTCAAATTTGTGGAGAGAGCAGAATGCTGGCTACCGAGAGTTGAGAGGAGGGGGATGGGGATTTACTTGTTCAGTGGGCACAGTGTTTCAGTTTTGCAAGATGAAGATGTTCTGGAGATTGGATGGCAGTGGTGTTTTCATAACAATGTGAATGTGCCTTAATGCCACTTAACTTTACACTTAAAAATGGTAGAAATATGCCCTGGCTGGTGTAGCTCAGTGGATTGAGTGCTGGCCAGCTAACTAAAGGCTTGCTGATTCAATTCCCAGTCAGGGCACACGCCTGGGTTGTGGACCACAGCTAGGTCCCTCGTAAGTGGCACACAAGAGGCAACCACACCTTGATGTTTCTGTCCTTCTCTTTCTCCCTCCCTTCCCCTCTCTCTAAAAATAAATAAGTGAAATATTTTTTTAAAGAAGGAAGGAAACTGGAAATCGAAGTCGGCATCTCAGTTTTGAGGTATCCTGAACTGTCTCTCCGCTGTATATTTGGTCTCCCCCCACCACGAACTAAAACGAAAAACACAATCTGTTTCTCCATCTAATTAGGTTGTCCTTTTAGTTGCTCAGTCTAGTTTGGCTTCCCCTGTCCTCTCTTTCTTTCGCCCACCATATCTGATTTGTCAGAAAAATAGATCTGGAACCTGACCACTTCTCACCACTCCCACCGCTCTGTCCGCGACTGGAGCCACTGCCTCTCAGCATGACCACTGCAGTTGTGATAACCTTCCAGATTAGTCCCCCTCCTTTCACTTGGTTGCGCCCTCCCGTATCCCAGGAGCATCCAGAGGGGTCCCGGATGGAGATCATAGTCTTCTGCTCAAAGCCCTACAGTGGTTTCCTATGTCAAAGTAACAGCCAAAGTCCTTACTGGATACCACAGGGCTGTATGACACCCCTGTCATTTCTCTGACCCTAATTCTTCTCCTGATTCGTCTCCTAATTCTTTCCTTTGCCATGTTTGCTTACCAATGTTGTTACTGCTGGCCCTGAATGAGCTTGGGGGTGGAGAGGGGCGAGGGGGGCATTTTGGGCCTTGAAAACTAGTTGTTTCTCTGGCAAGTTCTTCCCTCAGATACACTCATAGTTTACTCTCTGCCTTCCCAACAAGGCCTTCTCTAGCTTATCTGAAACTGCATCCCTTCCATTTTTCTCTGCTATGTCTTTGCTTTAATTTTCTCCATGGTACTTGTCGCTTTGTAATACATACAGTGTCATTATTTATCTTGTTTCTTGTCTGACTTTCCCCACCAGAAGATGAGCGTTATGAGAGGAACAGGGTTTTTTTTCGGTCACTGCTGTGGCCCAGGACCTACAACAGTGTCAGGCATGAAGTAGGTGCTCAGTAGCTATTGAATGAATAATCTTGTTGAATGTGTAATTGAAAAAACAGAAAACCCTGAAGGACAGAGATGTGGTCCTGAGTAAGGCGTCGGTAGAGCCCAGCTCTGCTGGAGAAGCAGCATGACCCCGGCAGGCGAGGGGGCTCTGCTGTAGCACATTTCTGCCGACTCGAAAGCTCATCGGGACGTGTGCCCGTAGATCCTGGGCTGTGGTTCTGTAGCACGTAGGAGGTGTGGCCGGCTGCCTCTCCTCTCTTCTGCGGCAAAGCCTGAACTGAGATGGGCCACTTAGCCTATTTGCTCTGTTGTTACTTCCCATATCCCTGACAGTGCTAGCTTTGCGATGATTTTTTGTCTCCCTCTTTATCTGACACGTTTTCATGGCTAAAGCATTGTCACTGAGGTTGATGAAAATACTGTTTTTAAATAATCAGGCCTTGTGCTATGATCTTTCTGTGCTGTTGGAAAAATTACAAACTTATTTCTGCCATTATTGCTGTTATATGTAACATTGAAAAGAACAACGGGCCACCTTGCTGTTTTCTGTTCACACAGAAAGACGATCTGACCTAAATTTTTGTGCGTTGTGGAGTGCGTAAGAGGTTCAATCATGCTGCTTTCCCTTATCTTCACCAGAAGCATTTTTCTCTGAGTAGGTGGTCCTGTCTCTCTCAGGCCTCGCATGGGGACAGAAAGTTAAGAGCAAGGCCAGATGCAGTTGTAGTGGTTTGCGCCAGGTACTGGCACATGTCTTTCTAGACGTGAGTTCCCCGTAGTGATTTGTTTCAGTGTGAAAGCCGCATGAAGGAGCAGGCCTCGATCTAGCACCTACTGGCTTTGGCCCCTTAGGCAAGTTATTTGCCCTCTTTGATCTGAAGTTTCCTCCTCTAGAAAAGGTGAACTAGTAACAAAAGAGTCATTTGGGTTAGGGGACAGAAACTGTGCTCGCTGCTTTGCAGCTTGGTTAGTACATGTGAGATGATATTAGGGTAATGATTAATGCTCACAGAGAAAGTCTTTACAGATTTAGTCCCATAAGTGCTTTTGCCAATAAATCATTCTGTCTGGCCAGCAGCCCTTTTTCCTGTTTAAATGATTGCATAACAGTGTTTTCATTGGATGTAACTAGAACACATCTGGTGTCCATTGTGTCTGGAGAGGTTCTATTTCTAGAGCACAGGACTGAAGGTGGAATTTTAAAAGAACTCCAGGTAAACTGAAGGAAGAGCTTTCGCTTTGTTAATTGTGAGGGAATTAATTTAGGGCTTCTGTCAGCAAAAACCTGGCACGGCTGGCTCTCTACTAAGTTTTCAGCAGTCGAAAATGAGAAGGTGCAAAGCTATGTAAATTTAAATATTGTCAGTAGACTCCTTAGAGGGCTTCACTGAAGAATTCTGCTTTTTGGTTGATAAACGCTGGTGTTTCTGGTCTTCACTTTCTCTGCAACACAAGGAATTCTGCTGTCGCAGCTTCTGCTGCTGTTGCTGGTGCTAAACGGCAGAAACACAGTATGTTTTCTCGTGCGCATCATAGCCTTTTCGTCAGAGAGTCACGTGTGTTTTCCAGCTTATTGTCTTTGGTTTTAAACTCTCTTGTTTATTTCCCATTTTCTAATGTGTATTTAAGCCATTGCACGGCTTTTAATTCTCAATATATGTATCAAAGTCTAGTCAGGAGACAGAAAGCACACAGCAACTTGGACAGGGAATTGACTACTGAGGGGTAAAGAGAACTCTAAAGCATATAGGAATGGAAGGTATGGGGAGCAGTTACTACCCCTAGGACTCAGGTAGAGTACACGGAAAAGAAAAATTTGGAGGAGAGCACTTCTCTCCCTTAGCTAGTTTCTTATCTTGGATGTCTTCATTGGATGGTGAAGATTTTTGTTGAGGTGCTGATGTAGGTTAAGGTTGGCAAACAGGAAGCTGTGTACGGAATTGCTGTTGGATCACTGGGAAGCCAGCTTGGGGCATTGGTGGAAATTGCCTGGGAAGATGCTCATGCGAGTGCCCTCTAAAACATGCTGGGGTGAGTACCACTGTGTATTCTGCACAGCAGCAGAGCACCATGGGAACAAGATGATGGAAAAGCAGACAGGAAGCAGAAGGAGAAGCCCCTTCGTTCAGCAGCCTCCACTAAGCTTAATGTCATGCTAACTGACAAAGGAGAGATGTTGAATAAGGTCCAGCTCCATTATCACAAGTAAAGCAATGAGGGGAAGAGTGGAGCTGAGACGCAGTAACCCTTTGGCTGCTGTTATCAGGAGACTGATTGTGAAGTTAATTTCTGACAGTGTACAGTAACAGGAAGAGGAAGGAGAAGAAGATGGTTAGAATATACAAGTAAACACAAAACATATATAAAAACAGACAAAGCCGTCGCAGTTCTCATTTCTGCAACTAGTCATGAGACTGTAATTGATATCTATGACTTCTTTCTTCTCTTACCTGTTGGAGATTTCCCCTGCCCTCAGCTCATATTTAGGCATTGTCTCCACCAACACCCAATGGCAAGTCTGAAGCTGTTCCTCGATAGGTAAATAGTTGTCTGCAGAAGAGAGTGTAGGTTTTCTCCAAAATTCCAGAAGTCTGGATTGTGATTCTCTGAATGAGGCGTTCAGCATCCCAATTTGTAATGGACCCTTCACGCATGTTGGGTTGAAGAGGTACACTGACATGTGAAATATGTTATCTGCAACATCCAAAGAAGCCTGCTAAGCATTGTACCTCTTTACATTGTTGATGATGTAACTTATTGTTCACTTTGGAAGGGAAATTTTGGCTTGCTTCAGTCCATTTATTCTAAAAACTTAATTGATTAGAAGGGCCCTTGAATTTTTGTGGTTTCCCTCCAACCCTCTTTCTGAAGCATCTGTATTTGCTACTTTCCACTTATCAGACCCAGTTAGCATAATGTCAGTATAGTGGGCTAGTGTGCTGTTTTTTGGAATGTCAGAATGTCCAAGGTCTCTGAGCCCTGAGGCAAGGCTCATATCCATGTAAAAGTGAAATGCTTCTGATGGTCCTTGCCAATTGGTAGGGAAAAAAGACACTATCCAGAACCATATTTGCTCCAACAAAGGCACCCATCTGGGGCACCAGCTGCCAGGTAGAATAATCTGGGTAAGTTAGATAGTTCACAGCCATCTGCCAAACCCCTCTGACTTCTGCACAGGCCACACCAGTTAAATGGGGATGTGACAGATACCACCACCTTTGTTTCTTTTAAGTCTTTGGTAGTGACATTAAACTCTTCAGTTATCCTAGGGTGACGGTATTGCTTCTGGTTAAATACCTTGGTTAAATATCTTGGTTTAGAGGGGAAGTCCCAGTGGATTTCCAGTTAGCCCCTCCCATAGTGACCCTTGTCATTTGGGCCAGCCAGTTGGTAGTGGAGAGCTAATATGGGAGTTTGGCCTGTTGTCAAGTACGTCTGTCTCCAGGTCATGCAGGCACTGAGGAAGTAACCACAAAACAGGTCCACAGCCGGGTCCACTGTGAGTTGGACTTGAGTGAAGCACTCCACCCGTTGCCTGACGACCGTTAGCCCTCGCTTTGACTGGTAAGCCTCAGTGGCATTTTGGGTCCCCAGGAATTAATAATCCCCAAAAGGTTTGGGTCTTTCCTCTTCCCTCTCTGCAGTCACTCTAGTAAATGGCCCTTGGGAAGCTTAGAGGAGGACTCGCCGTCTGTACCTTTGGGGGTGGTGCGGGTGCTTCCTGAACAGGCTCTGGTTTGTGCGCTGGCATGGGTCTGGAACCTGGACGGCAGGTTATGACTTGACAAGGACGGTTGTTACCGTCAGAGGTGGAGTTTTCCCTTGTTGCATGGACCGGCCCATGTGTTCGTAGGCTGCCTGTGGAACTCTGTGGTTGAGTGACTGCCACGCAGGATCCTGGTGGGCTGGGGTATTCTGATTACCTACGCAGCCCTGTTAGGGTAGATGTACCGCCTTGTCTCGGTGGGTAAGTGCTGCCCCCTGGCTTCTCCTTTTCTAGGATCCCATAATCCTTGTTGAAATCAAGGAACCCACTGCAGTGGTGACATCCCCCATGGTCACACCTCGGGGCTGTGACTTTGGAAAATTAGGTGACATTCACATTTCATTGTCCATAAACACAGCTTTGTTGGACAGCCATGCTTGTTTGTGTATCACCTGTGGCTGCTTTTGTGCTGCAGTGGCATTAGTGAGCACAGTTGAACCCCGAACGACATGAGAGCTAGGGGCACCGGCGCTCCCCTGCCGCCATCCCCCCGCCCCCAGTCGAAATTCTGCACATAACCTGATTCCCCCACAGCCAGCTACTAATAACCCGCTGTTGACAGGAAGCCTTACTGATAACATAAACAGTCTATGAATACATATTTTATACATTACATGTTCTGTGTACTATATTCTTATAATAAAGGAAGGTAGGAAAGAGAAGAGGTCAAGACAGTCATGAGGAAGAAAAATTACAGTATTTATTGAAAAAGCCTACATCTAAGTGGAACCGTGCAGTTCGAACTTGCGTTGCTAATGGGTGCTATGACAGACGGTACGGCCTTCAAAGCCTAAAATGTTTGCGGTATTTGCGATGCTCTAGTGATAGTATGATATGTTGGCAGAAACCCGGGGGGACATGTGTAGAAGTATATTCTAAGGATCTTCGACCAAGGAGGGTAGAATTTAATTCTGTTTGGGTGGAAGTGAATCTAACAGATCACTGAGTTGGTATGCTGAAATTTGGACTCAACAAGTGACCTACTAGTTTAATGAGGTAGAGATGCCACAGCGTCCCTGGCAAGACCTAAAGGGAGGGACTCAAAGGCTTAGGGAGACAGGAACATTGGGATGGATTGTTTATATGTGACCTAGGTTGCACAAGAAGGCCCAGAAGACACTGCTTTAACTAAGGCACTGAGAAACATGTCAGTGAGGGTGGCACCTGCACCCTTGAGGAGCTAGCTCTGTGGCTGGTTTCCTCTGCAGCACGTACCTGTCCCCAGACCTGGCTTAGAGAACACGTGTCCATAGAGGACCAGCACTTCTCCCTGTTTCTTCATTTGTTTGTCTCTAAGTGACTGGTTTTTAAAAATTGGAATCTAATTCATAGATTCTTTCGTAGGGGAATTGTTTTCTTTAATACATGTTGGATTTTGTTTGTATTAGGTGCTAGAGATTCAGGTGTGCTTGTAACCAGAGGAGAAGTGAGGAAAGAAGGGATAAAAAAGCAAGCCTAGGAGGTTGGAGGTCTGGATTGCAAGGGAAGTGATACAGGGCATACTCGCGTAAGTGCTCCCTTTGAAAGGAGATGGACGTAGATTTCTCATGTTCTCTAGTTTAGCTATTCTTTCAAATGAAAAAAATAAGGTGGAGGATTACGCTTCCCTCCTAAGTAGGAAGGAAAGAAGTAATGACGGACTTACATAGTTAACTTTGCAGTAGAAGAAAAGGACAGCCAAAGAATTTTATTTTCTGTAAAGTAAGAGCTTGTATGTTGGCAGAGGATGCTGGACAGTGTGTGTAAGAACCTCTTTGGAGAACGAGAAAGGAAGTTGTGTAAAGACATGTGCTTTTGTCATGTACATTCAGTGTGATAGAAAGTCTGGTGTCTGGGAGGTGGAAGGCACCCCTGAAAACAGTGTGGTGTTCACAGCTCGCTCTGGCAGCTTGGGCTGTATCCCGGCCTCACGGTGGCATCTTGTACCCGTGCCCACTCTGGGGAGCAGCCTGCAGGACTTCTGGTTGAAGCAAAACAAGCATGCTCTGTAATCTGTTAGGACATCAAGACAGCGTGCTCATTTGATTTATAAGTGAACCGAAAAGAAACTGGTAACCCAAACGTCATCCTCTCCGTTCTGCTCGAGACCTTCAGTGAATGCTTCGCTGTTGTCAGATACTGTTAGAACTCTGAACTCTTAAAAAAAGAAAGTCTCCCAGCCATTTTAGGGATGTGAGGTATTGTTAATTTCAAATCAGGAAGGGTGGCAGGCTGTTTTTGATTGTTTAGGGAAGAAGGGCATCCCAGTGGGGTAGGAGCATTGCATTGTAAAAAGTGGAGTTGGCTGAAAATCTGAGGAGTTGGCTTTCTTCTGTTGCTTAAACTTTTATTTTGAAATATCAAATTTACAAAAAAAGTTGCAAGAATACACTAAATCAAAGGACTTTTGTGTGTTTTTTTAGATTTACCAATCAATAATATTTTGCCACAGTTGCTTTATCATTCTATAATATATGTAGGGATGTACACATACTATTTCCCGGTCAGTTTTGTTTTAGCTTTGTCATAAATTAAGAGATTCTCACATGTGTTTCTTACAGTGTCAACAGTAATTGAAAATATCATATTCTGAAATTGCTCCGTCTTTTCAGTGAAGCTTGCTGGCCAGCATTAATTTTCTTCTTTTTCCATGTAATTTAAACATCATCATGGAGTTTAACCCTTAATGAAATACTGTATGATGTATTTTTCTCTTTCTCAGATGGCTAAGTGTCCACCACAAAAACATTGTCAAGCCCAGACTTTAACTCGGGTGAGGGGGGCGCAGTATTGGTGGAAGTTGCCAGAAGAGAGAGAGTTATACGTGAGTCTGTGGTACAGCAGACGAGTGTAGACGGAGACTTTCAGAACTGGAAGGGAGCTTGGAGGCTAGGAACCAGTGTAGTCCCTTCAGTGGTACAGATGAGAGTATTGAGGTTCAAAGTTATTAAATGAGCTAACTGAGGTCTCTCCAAAGATCTGGGACTAGTTCCTGAGTCTTCTGCCCCGATCTGTGGGGTTTTTTCTTCTGTTTCTTTACTTTTTCACTTGTCTCTCTAGATAAATAGCAGAATTCTCTACAGATAATGTCTCAAAATACTCTTAAGTCATCGGTTCTCAAACTTCTTACTGTCAAGACAGTTTTCATGCTTAAAAATCAGGACACCTTTGAGGGAGGGGAATATGCTCACCTTTGAGGTGATGGCGTCCGTATGCTAGCATTCATCAAACTGTGCACTTTAAATATGTGCAGCTTCTTTCTGTCAGTTGCACCTCAAAAAAATGGTTTGCAAAATTATGAGTGACCCCACAGAGCTTGTATTTATATGAGTTATATCTATAGTATTTCCCAAACTAGATATTAAAATTGAGAGACTTTTAATTAAACTATTATTTTAAAATAACAATAAACTCAGTGTTAGTATTAACATTTTAAATATGCATAGCTTCCCCCAAAAAGAGTTTGGTAGCAAGGCTTGCGCTCTACGTTTCTCTAAAGCTCCCTGGTGTGGGCTCTAGTCGAAGACAGCCGCCCGTGCGTGCGTGCGTGCGTGCGTGCGTGCGTGCGTCACAGCTCTCTGCGTTGACGTACGCGATGAGCTTCATTTCACATGCGTATGTGTTCTTAAGAGGGGGAGAATTTAGATAGTTTTTTCCCAGGTAACTGGCTGTTCTTTTGACTTGATATCAAATCTTGACAGATGATGGTTTCTTCAAGTTGTTGCGTTGTAGAATCTGAAACAATGGACTTTTTGTATTCTGTTATATTAAAAGCCATTGGTTTACTTGCACTTGGAATGCATCTTACCTGATAGATTTATTCCAGCTTTGATATCTAGATATTACTACTTAAGTGCTTGGTACTTTTAATATTTTATTCACTTGCCTTTTCTGTAAATGCCCCAGTTTCTGAAAAATAGAAACTAGCCCCTATCTTTCCCATTTTACTTTTATAGGAGAACCAAGGTATTGAGAGTTGTTTCCGTTGCATTATGTAAATTGCCTTTTGTTTTGAATTCTATTTTTCATTCTTTTACTGAAATAGAATCTAGGTTGCAGTTATGCTAAAAAAAAAATCCCACACATTTATTCTGAAGGCTGTTGCTACTGCAAGGGAGTTTGCCTGCTTTTGCTGTGGGTTTTTGGGAAGGAAATCTAGGTCAGTAGCAGTGAATGAAGATGTGGGGGTGAGCCTCTGTCAGACATGCTCATTAATGATCTTGATGGAGGCTGGCTCTTCTCAGCCCTGCTCCTGAGAGCCGCTGGGGGCTGTGCTGCAGCCCCTCTGCGCGGGGCTACTAACCAGGCCAGCCGCACCTAAAAGCCAGAGGTGCCGGTCCCTTCTGCAGACGTGAGAGAAAAGGGTACCCACTTCTCTGATTCAGAGTCATGGGTTTTTACCAAAGGGTAGGAAATATAAGCAGAATCATTAGCTTTTCAAAGTTTATTTTAGAGATGCTAGACTGCCCTGACTGGTGCGACTCAGTTGGTTGGGCGATATCTGGCAAAGCGAAAGGTCACTGGTTCGATTCCCTGTCAGGGCACATGCCCGGGTTGCAGGTTTGGTTCCCCAGTCGTGTGGAGGCAATGGATCGATGTTTCTCTCCCTCTCTCCCTCCCTTCCCCTTGTTCTAAAAATAAATAAGTAAAATCTGTTTAAAAATGCAATGATAGGCTATTGTTTGAATTCTTTTGGGACTCCTAATCCTTTTTATATTGAATGTAAATCCCTTCCCAAGAAGTTTGCTATGTAGTATGAATTTATTAACTTAAATCATTCAGTCTAGAATAATGAAAATAAAATAACCCTCAGATCTATAAGACCCTCTCCGAAGATGTTTCTGAAGGAGTGCGCATCTAGGATTATTGTTAGGTTTCATTCTCTTCTCTTTCCCCAAACCATTTCACGTAGGTGAAGTTAGATTTCAGTGGTGCCATGACAATGAAGGGCAACCTTGTCGGGGGGGATTTGCTTCTAGAGGCAGCCTGAGAAGTTGGCTAATCATAAAGGAGGGGGCAGTCCAGCAGCTTCTCTTCCCGGTTTGCTTTGAGATTAGCTGTAGTGGTATCGCATGGGGATTTTTTAAAAATTGATTTGAGAGAGAGAGAAAGGTGGAGAGTAGGGGGAGACAGACAGACAGACAGACACTGATTTTGTTGCTCCACTTATTTATGCGTTCACTGATTGTTTCTTGTATGTGCCCTGACCGGAGATCGAACCTGCAACCTTGATGTTTTGGGGACAATGCTCTAACCAACTGAGCTACCTGGGCAGGGCCTCTTATAGGGATTTTAGTTTGAATTTATCTAATGGCTAATGATGATGTTTATTTTCACGTGCATATTATCCATTTATATAGTTTCTTCGGTGAAAATGTCCGTTGGAATACTTC